>WAAG01073815.1:14937-27469 GCA_013390105.1 Tichodroma muraria
CCGCCCGTCGGGGCACCGCTGCCTGCGGCACCTGCCCGGCTGTCGCCGCGGTGAGGGCACGGCGCCGGGCACCGCCCGGTGTCCTCCTGGCCGTGTCCCCAGGCGGGAGGGGGACACGCAAGGGACGCTGTGTCCCCCGTGCCCGGAGAGGAAAGACTGCGGCTGCGGGTCCCCGCGGCGCTGGTGGGTGAGGGGCTGGCGAGGCCATCCGAGCGCCAGGAGCCTGTGCCGAGCCAGCGGGACAAAGGGGCACGGCGGCGCTGGCGGTGGCAGCGCTCCCCCGGGGGTGTCGGCGGGATCGGCACTGCTCCTACTGTGTGCCCGGCGGTGCCCGTTTCAGGAGCCCAGTCTGACCCACAAAACACCCAGCCTCACTCGTAATTCACCTACGGCTTTATATCGAGTAGCAGAGCAGACAGCAGTGCCCTCCCTTCCGTGGGCATCAGGGTTCGCTCTTTCTTTTAAAGCCCTGTAGTGAAGATGCTCGTCCCACAATTCTTAGCAGGGTCCTCGGGTAGAGGAACCGCCAGGTCCTTAAGCAAACACGGCCTTTGGAGAAAAAGATGAAAAACATAGGTACTGCTGGCTTCCAGGAGCTCTCTTGTGCTCTCAGGTGGGATTACATTAAAGGGACATATGAATATATTCAGCACATACTGCCTGAGTTGGCACCCCAAAATCCAGGGAGCTGACTCCTCACCAGCCTCTGCTTTCAGCCGAGGGTGACGGCAGCACCCCTGGGACCAGCACGGCATGGGGCTGATGGGGGGAGGGCTGCGGCAACTGAAGTCCACTTCTCTGGGCCTCTACACCCTGCCATCGCTTTGCTGCTGTGTCCAGCAGAACACCATTCCAAGATTTTCCCCATAAATACATTCCTGGTTTTGTGTCCTGTCTAAATTCAAGTGACAAACCTCTGAGGAAGAGCAGAGCTCACGGGTCTCCAAGTTCAGTTTTCTTGCTATTATTCTCAGTGCTTTGAGAATCCAAGACCGATTCCTTCCTATCTGCAGTTCAGTCACATCTAAACCATTACCGGTTACTCCCTTGTTGCAGAGATCTCCTATTTATTCTTACTGACAGAGCAAGAGTACATTTCCTGGAATAACAGGGCGATGCAATTAGGGAACAGGAAATAATTATGCGCCTTTGCTCTGCCACGAGATACCTCCAAGCCCAAGGTCTCCTCCGCAGGACACGGAGGGAAGGAATCAAGTCTCAGGCAGGTGGTGAGAGCAGGCAGAGCTACTGCAATGAGAGATCTCCATTTTAGAGAGTAAGCCACAAGCTAATCGATGAAGGTCAGGAAGAGGTTTTCCTTGAAGGCTGAGGTGTTCCTTGCTGCCGTTGATCTTGTTCAAAGTAATGAGTGCTAGCAGTGGCAGGGACTGGCCTGGGGCAGCAGCTGCACACAGATTTGTTTACGCACAGATTTTCCCCAGGAATCACATCCCCATTTCTTTAACCCTGAAGGCCATTTTGCTCTCTTTAAGAGTTTGTTGCAACAGGAAGCACTTGCCACAGGAGCATGGCATTTTGGCCATCACCTCTGTTTGCTGTTGTGGTGACAGGTCCTGGGGCCACAAAGAAGGGCTTTGTCCACCTCTGCCCCTCCCTGGCTGCACAGAGGGACCTCACAGGGCCATCCCAAAGCACCCTCCTGTCCCAAGGTGGAGCACACTTCCTGGCAGAGAGCAGTCCAGCAATCTCAAGCTTTTTTGATGATGGAAGCTGTGGGCTCTGGTGTCACAGAATTTCTGCTGGCACCAATGTCTCCCTGCAGCTGTCAGGGCTGCTCAGGCAGAGGGTGAGACTGCACGAGAGCTGGGACACAGCACCCCAGCTTGTCTGGTCCCTCCGTCACCAGTCACTGCAGAGCTCACCTAGTGACAACCTTGAGTGTCCTTACTTACGTCGTCCCCAGACAGTGCCAATAAAGAGGATTTTAGACTTCAGACCAAGCAGGGATGTTATTCATTCCCAATGAGCTGATTTTTCATTGCATAAAACATATAATCCAGACTCAAATCAAAGCAAGGTTGGTGCAGTGGCTGGCCAGCCTGTCTCTGGGGGGTTAGCATGTTATTTCAAAGACAAATCAATTTATTTTTCCTCTCTCTCTTCATTCTGAGCATTTGTTTCTCCCCATTCCTCCCCATCTTTCCCTGCGCCTTTCATCACTGCCTTGAATTTTGCAAGGGGGAGAGCTCTCCTCCTCCCAGGGATGTCGACAGACCTCTTCTCCCTGGGGAAGGATGCAAAATGTCAGCCTCCTGCCCAGCCCCTGATGCTGCTCATTCAGAGCCTGGAACCAGGTACATCAATAATTCACTGCACGCTTTCCTGAGCCCGGCCATTTGCTGAGCCTCTACCACTGGCAGCCCTGGTTCCCCTCCTGTTTTCAAGACTGTTTGGTCAGGGTCTGCCTGCTGCAACCCACCGACTCCAGCCCTTCTGGTCTGATCACTGGTGTTATCCACCAAGTGCTGATTTCTTCTGCTGGCTCCAAGGAAGTATTTTATTTTGAGTCCCTGGCTAGAAAATTGACTGACCAAAGTCTAGAGCCCCAGAGGCTCTAGACAAAAGTCAGGCAGCAATGCAATGCAATATCCTGGGAAATTCTTTGGATGCCAGCCCAATCAGAAGTCCAGCTTTAAGGTGCAGGTGTTGTGCATTTTGTAAGAAAACCACTTTCATCTTCCCAGAAACTAAATTCAAGGGCAATGAAAAGGAAAAGGACAAGGGTGCTGATGAGATGCCTCTGTGGGCTTCCTGGCACCTGTGCTTTGTTTTATGGCAGTCAAGGTAAGTCATGGCCGGTGCCACATCTCAAGCCAAGGGGATGTCACCTCCTTGGCTGCTCCCACCTGCATGTCCTACCTTCATGTAGCTGCTCTCCTCTCTCCCTGCCATGCCCAAACCCCATCCTCAGCAGAAAGACTGCCTTTCTCTGGGCATCTTCCCCTCTCTTGGATGCTCCCATTCTGCTTTGACATTGCTTTGACTCCCAGCAGTCAATGTTGTGCCCTCACTAACACGAGTGACACCGCCTGAGCCTTTAGAGATGACAGCAGAGCTTTGCAAGGCCCAGGGAGAACCAGGGGAGTCCTGTGGTGACAGGTGAAGATACACAAGGGCAGAAGCAGCTTTATGACCAATTATAGATGGGAAAGGAACAGGACAGTAGAGTGCAGGCAGACATTAAGCTCCCGCTCCAGTCATCCAGAGGATTTGCTGCTCCAAAGCAGTCAAAGACAGGCTTATCAGCAGCCAAGCTCCCTGCTACAGCCTACATTGTACAGTACTCATTGGAAGTGTGGCTGTTTCTGCCTTTCCTATGTTGCTGATGCTGTTCAGAGCAGAGGCAGAAGGGAAAGGACACAAGGAGTAACTGTAGTTCCCCTGCCTTAATGCATTTGGGAGCAGAGGAATCTATTGGCCAGGATAGTAATTCCTTAGCACCCCCATAGATCCAATGTCCAGGAAGAGACAGAGAGCATTGTCTTATGAAGTATTTGGCCTTGCAAGCAAGAGGAGGGACACCTTGATTTGGTTGCCCGTGGAGTTTAGCACCACTTTTAGATTTTCCAGTGCCTAGTAAAGCCTCCAACAAAGCATAGACTGGAGTTGGAGCTTTTTGCTGTCAAACTGTTCAAATCCCCTGTGGATTCTCCACTGATTCATTAGCGCTGAGTTATTGCTGTGCTCCTCTTCCAGCAGGGACTCTAATAAAGTGGCTTTTTGCTAGCCAGCCAGTTATTTTATGAAACTTTCAGAACTGACAAGCTCAAAGACCTCCTTCAGGTGTGACTGCAATTGTCTCTGTACTCAAAAGAGAAATGTAAGGACTGAAAGTACCATCTCCCCTCTCCAGGCACAGGCTGAATTCCAAGATCAGGTGTGGGATGGCTGTTCTCACCCTCATGTTGATTCAGAAACAGCTCTACTTGCCTGTGTTCCCCTGTGGTTGCTCAGGCTGGGATGATACAGACCCAGACACCCCCTCGTACCCAGACAGAGACTTCTGGCTGTCAGAAGCTGTTGTTCCCTCTTTCCCCCACACATGACATTACATGTCTGGCTTGCCAGGGCTGCCTTCCCCCAGCCCCTGTAAGATTAGTAAAGTGTTGAGCCTCTGTCTTGCCACGGAGATTTCAGCACCCTTCCAGCAAATGTATTTGCTGTGCAGGCAGCAATTAAGCACAGAGCAGCTGCTGGGTGAAGACCCTTGGCTTCCAGGAGCCACCTCTCCGGCACGGAGTTGAAAAGCACAGAGTGCTCCAGAAAGTTACTCAGTCCCACACTGGAGAGATGTCCATCCTGTCCAGGCTGGCTGTCTCAGAGCTGAGCTCAGCAGAAAACAATCCTCTTGGGCCACCGCCTCCCCCTTTCAGCCACTGAAGTTCCTTACCCTTAATTAGGGATGCTAAAATAAACGGGGAATAATTTTTTTCAGGCTACAAGAGTATGAATAAATGATGGCAAAGCAAGGGGTAAACAATTCTTCTGTTAGCCTTTAGTATGGGGTCTGCCCTGGCTTTGGAACACAAGTGGATCACAGGGTCCAGCTGGATGGGAAGTTGGAGTCAGGCTTGGCAGCTCTACCAAGCTGTGGTTCCTCAGGTGCCACGAGTGCCATCACTGTTCACATCTGCCATCATCCCAGGCCGCTCTCAGCAGCGGGATTTGGGAACCCAGCGTCACACCCAATCTGTTTCCAGGAGAGGCATGTGGAGAGACACAGGGCAAATCACCCCTCACACAGCAGAACAGGATTACCTTGCAGTCAGCTTTCCTGGCAGGAGGGCAGGAGGGGAGCCTGAATCTTAGCAAAGCTCCTACGAACACAAGGACCAGGGCAAGGTCCAGTCTCAGCCCTGGGCACTTGCCCTGTGCTGCAAATCCACACATGAGCTGGGCTGGTGAGATGTGTCTCTTCCAGAGTGTGGGTTGGGCTTTTTCTGCTCACACTGGGCTCTTTCAACCCCCTGATTTAAGCTGTAAATAACAGAACCAGACTGTGCTGGGCGGACAAAGAGAGGAGGTGAAGCCACAGAAAGCTATGCAGGGGTGAGAGCCTTGTTATCCCATGGGGCTGGGGCTCCAGCTCTTCCTCCCCCAAATCACTCTGGACCCACCAGGAGGGAGGGAAAGAGCTGGGATGCTTCTCTCGTAGGTCATCAAATGGCCATGGAGTGTCTTGAAGGCCTTCAGAGGAAGGAGAGAGGTTACAGGAGGAAACAACAGGAGAGGCAAACCTGTTGTATGCAGCTTTGCTCAGAAATCAGAATGACACCTCCACCCTCTGTCCCTGGGGACTGCCTTGGTATGACTCTGCTCTACCTCTGCCAGCAGACAGAAGATGGGGCATGCCAAGCAACTGGGCTTTGAAAACCCAGGGACTGGACTCTGTCCTGCTGGGGGCCTCCTGCCCAGCCTGGTCCTATGGTTGATGCTGAAGAGGGAGATGGGAATGAATGTGGCCAAATTCTGACTCACTTCTGCAGCCCCTGCATCACTTCCATCAACCCCCCTGCACTGGTGGCCACGCAGGGACCACGAGTCACTGCTGCTGGCTCATCCCTGCTGCTGTTTCTCTCCTCTGTCCCATCTCCTTGGGCAATGCTACACCAAGATGAATCTGGGCCTCTTCACCAGGGTCATCAGCAAGTTGGCCAAAGCCACAGACGATCTCTCCAGGCCTCATTCCCCAGCTCCTAACCCACAATGGAGGTAGATGGCTGTCATCCCCAGGCAGCAGCAGCCACCCGGGCCCCATAGAAGCCAGAGGGGCCTGGCTGCACTGGACTTCAGGGACAGAAATGCAGCCGCCTGCTTTTATTTTGCCTAACAACAGTGATCCCTCTGTATATTTTCATTCTGTTTTCCTAGGCTCAGCTGCCTCCTCAATGAAATGTTTCCAAAGCAGCCTGGCTTGGCAGCACGCCAACCCCGGCTGCCAGATGAATGGGCGGAGGAGGAGCGACCCATTCCACTTCTTGACACAGCATCCCTGCACAAGAGGCCTCTGTTGACATTAGGACTGGCTGTTCCTCCTTTTCGGAGAGGATCTGCCTGGCCCTCAGCAGGAGCAGCACACAGGGCCAAGGCTTCATGTGATGTGAAACTGACATCTGTCCTCCTCCAGGGTGGTGGCACAGCCACAGATAACAGGGTACCAAGGAACAGCACTGATAGAACCTGAAGTCAGCCCTGGTTTCTGGCCCTTGACCCCCAGCTGAGCCAGCCCCCCAACAGGTGAGGATTCTTTGGAGCACTCTGACTCTACTTACACCATCACTCCCCAAGACATTGGCGATGTAAAGATGATGCCTAGAGAACCTGTTTCCTCCCCCAAAACACCTCTCCACCCCACCCAGAGCAAAGCTGTCCCTCAGTATCGCAAGAGTACAGACACTGACACAGGATTTGCAGATATCCAGGTTTCTGGCATCTTTCAGGGGTGAATCCTGCCATAGGGGCACCAAGCTTGGCACCCCAAACCCTTCAGGTCTTTGAACAATAATATATGGGATAGGATCAGTTTCACTCTAAAGCCTTGCCCCTGCTCAGCCATGTAGGACTTCACCCAAAAAATGCCACAGCTCTTTCCCACACCTCAGTGTCTCTACCCAAAGCAAAATGCCCATCCAAGCTTTCAGGGCCAGAAATTTGTCTGCTGGGAGGTAACCAAATGGTAGCTGTTGCACTGGACTACACACCCAGCACCAGATGGGATCCCTCTCTCTGCCACGGCTAATTGCAGCACTGGTCATCAGTGAGGGAATGCAAATCCATGTATGCCCCACCCATCACCTGTCACCTCCTTGGCAGGGACACCTTTAGGAGCTGCACAAGGAAAGGATGTGGAATTTAATACAAGTGCCAATAATGCATCAGAAGGCAAAAGAGACAAAAGTCATCACCATCCGTCCAATCTGCACCTTTTCCCCTGACTGGCTCCTCTGGCATCTTCTGCTGGTGGCCAGCATCCAGCTGAGGCAAGCCAAGGACCAGAGGCTAGATAAGAGCAGCACCCAGCAGCACGCCACAGGAACACAGTCTGCTCCTGCACAGCTGTGGCAAGGAGACTGCTCTGCCTGGATCTGGTGGAAAAGAGGCCAACCATGCATCGATAAGATGAATTAGTTGTCTCAGCAGCACCGGCAAAATGAGCGAGAGGAGCCGAGCCCGTGAGGCCCGGCCTGCTTTGTTTCAATTACAGCAGCTGCCAGAAGAAAAAGATAACCTCAATATTGATGGCAGGAGCAGCAGACAGAGGTGCCCTTGCAGGCTACTGGGAGCAAGTAGAGGAGGAAGGGGGAGGAGAGATGGAGGAGGGGGAGCAGGGTCTCAGCCAGCACCCCGTGGGAGAGCCTGGCTGGTGAGAAAGACACATCTGATCACACTGCTCTGATCCCTGGGAGGAACAGCTCCTTTTCACC
Organism: Tichodroma muraria; assembly: GCA_013390105.1. Taxonomy (NCBI): domain Eukaryota; kingdom Metazoa; phylum Chordata; class Aves; order Passeriformes; family Sittidae; genus Tichodroma; species Tichodroma muraria. The sequence goes on from WAAG01073815.1 coordinate 22,383, forward strand.
CTGTTTCTTGTCCCAGTCACTGTGCAGAGCATCCTCCAGCAGAGACAGGGTGCAGAAACCCAGCACTGGGACACAGCACCAAGAAAACACTGAGCAGAAAAACATTTCTTTGCTCCCCAGACTGCGGGGCCTGGAGAGGCTTTGAGTAGGGCTGTGTGGGATGATGGATGGAGCCGGAGTAAAGGGCAGAGACAGGCCTGGGGCACCCCAAGCTGCAGGCAGGCATGACTGCCTGCCAGGGGCACAGCACCCACCTGCCCGAGGCCTGGGGAACCCCACGATGTGCCTGCAATGGGGACAGGTGTGGGCACTGGGGACAAGATGCCCACGGTGACTTTGGACTGCACGTGGGAACCAGCAGCAGCTCGGGGCAGGCACCCCAACATCACATCTACAAGCCAGGTATGGAGGTGCCAAGCCAAACGTCCTCCAAGCAGCGCAGTGTTAATGTCCTGGGCTCACATCCTGGGAGGCAGCCAGAAGACAGGGAGAGACAGGGTCTTCTCTTGAAAAAGATTTCTCTTCACTCTTCAACACCCTTACCTCCAACTCCTGCTCAGGGGACATAAATCATCCCCAGCTGCTGCATCATGGGGTCTACATCCAGCCCTGTGTCCCTCCCCGTGCCCAGAGCACAGACCGGTGCTGAGCAAGACCCATCCCCCGGGCCCACCAGAGGCCAGACTGAGCAGTGGTCACTTCACAGAGGTTTTATTCGTACTCCGGATATCCACGTTGCCCTCCCCCCTTGCTTACCCCCAGGAAAGACCTCAGGATCCTCACCCTGTCCTCCGGCTGTGCCCATTGAATACAGCCCCTGGGTCTCCAAGAGGGGACAAGGCCACCATCTTGCGGCCACCCACCACCACTGCACATACCCGTGTGCACGGTCTGAGGGGTGTCCAGGATGTGAACCTATGGGGGTACAGGGTTTGGACTATGGGGAACTGCGGCATCCCCCCCTCCTCGTGCCCTCAGTCCCCTGGGACCATGTCCTGCGGGGCACACGCTGTCCCTCCCCTCGCTCCCTGGCCAGGAAGCCCAGGGATTCCAGCACACCCGGGAGTGTCTGGATGGGCAGAGGATGCCAGCAGTGCTGCTCCCATGCCAGCTCCGTCCCCTCCACCCCACCCTGCTGCCCTGTGCAGTGTCAGCCAGCAGTGACCAGGGACTCCTGGTTTGCACAGCAGGCTTCATTGAGCACAGAAAGGCAAGTAGTGGCAGATGAAGGCTCAGAACTGAGCCCTGGGGCTGAAAATGCAGCACTGAGCAGGGTCCAAGGGGAATTTCCATTCCTATCACAGCGTAGGAGGACAACCCACATGGGGTATGCTGGAGGGGGTTGTTAAACCAGCGCTGCTGGTGACTAGCAGCCCAAAGCAAGTCCTTCCATGCCTCTGTGAAGTGAGTTGGGGTCATCTGCACACTAATGGGTTATGCAAGGCTGCCCAACCTGGTTTAATGCTCATCCCCCTCCTTCTGCTTCCTCCCCTTGTGATGGAGCTGGCCATGGTCTCCATGGTGGTGGTGAGAATGGATAGCAGGTTTGTGGTCCTCACTTGGGTTTGTGTCTCTCTCGCTGCTGACCTCGTGATGGTGGTGAGAATGGAGGGGCTTGTGCTGGTGGATGAGGGTCTCTGACTCCATCCCCTCGTGTTCAGGAAGTGAGCTTGGGGTTGCAGGGCCCTCCATGGTACTGTTAGCCTGAGGAAAGTAACACAAGGACTGGAGTGGTATGTGAATACCCACAGAGCGCTGCAGAAAGCCTGGGAGCACAGCTGTGAACTGGAAAGAAGGCAGACCAGCATTCATCATACTGAAAACTGTGTGTCAGAGCAAATGCTTTCCAGCCCTGACCCAGGGCACAGGGGGGACAGGAGAGGCTGGAGCACACAGGGCACAAGCCTCTGCATTTGTGCCCCTTGGCTGTGGTCCAGAAATGGGAATTTGCATTTAGTATTTCTGGATGTATTTTTCTCCTGAGAAGTGACTAAATGCCTGCCAAGCTCAGAGGTACACCCTTTCCTTTGCTCTGAGCTTGCCACCTCTACATCCACTGCCTGCCCTTTCTTATATCAGAACAGTCCTAGTTATCATTCCCAGACATGGGATATGACCCTTTTAGTCGATTCCTTTTCAACCGGAAAGCTCTGACCTATTTAAGTGCCCTTATTCCAGACCTTTCATCACCTTCCCTCTTAAACACATCTGAGGCCCGCTGCCAGCCTAGAGCCCATCCCCAGCACGAGATAAGATTGTTTTTGCTGATGTGCAGTTCGGAAGGAGAGAAGGGATCCCGGCTCCAGCGAGCATTCCAGCTCTTACCTCCTGGGTAGTGTTGGGGTAGAGGGAGCAGTTGCCACAGAAGTCCTTAACGTAGCTGGAGCGGATGGCTGCCTCCACATAGGGGAAGTGGAGGAAGCTGAAGGGCAACTGGATGTGGAAAGCCAGGCGGCCACACCTGAGGAGAGAAGTCATGGTCTGCCTCAAGACGGGTGTTTGGAATCCCCCCAGCCCAGCCATGAGGGGAGATTTTGGAAGCCCATCAAACGCTCTGTAACACTCAGAAAAGCCTCAGGCGAGTCGGGGGTCACTCACCGGTCGTACACAAGGAAGTCGTCCTTGTCACCCCCCAGGACCTGCCAGACGTCAGGGTCCTCCCGCTCCGGCTGGAAGACGGGGACGCCGGGCGGGGCATGGCGCTCCAGCTCCGGGAGCATGGCGCGGGACAGCGGCGCCTTCTCGTTGACGATCATGTAGCGGACATGGGCCGTGCCCTGCCGGGCCAGCCGCTCCCGCAGGCCCCCGAGGCTGCGGGCGGGAGGCGCTGGGAGGGGCTGCCGGGGCAGGGGGCTGCCGCACGGCCCCGAGGTGGCGGGGATTGTTCTAGGGACATTGACAGCGAGGCTCACCTGTGGGCCTGCCTCAGGCAGAATTGTCAGCTGGCCTTCAGCAGGGCCACCACCGTCACCTGCCCTGCCGCCCCCTCCATGGGGCTCGAGCCATTGATGGTCCATACCGGTGGCTCCTGGCAGATCCGGCTGCTGTTGGCCGCCTCCTCGGAGGCCGAGGCCAGCCCCAGCCCCAGCCAGGTGGCCAGGGCCAGCACCAGCAGCCCCATCCTGGACCCCGGCCCTGGCAGGGGGACACAGGGTGTTCATCTCCTCCCAGATCCACTGCAACCCCAAAATACCTCCCCACACCGTGCTCCAGGGCAGACAAGGACTGTGGGCAGTGTTGCCTGATTCTGGCACTGGGAGCCAGGACCCCCACCCCCAGGGGGCAAGAAAAGGGGGTGAGGAAATTGGGCTCCTTGCTACTGTCTTTTGTGGGCACCCAGTGCCACAGCATCTTGTTCTTCCCTGGCAGTGAACACCCACTCCACATCTCAAGAGATGAAGGTGCTCCTCCTCCCATGGGCCTTCTCCACTTCTCTGATCCCACAAAACAAACCCAGCCCCAGAAAGAGGTCTGTCTTTGCCTCAGAAGGGAGCAGAGATACAGCCCTCATCATCTCAGCTGCCAGTGAGCAGTCACTGGGACAGAGATAGTTTCACCTTCAGGTCACCTTGAGAGTCCTTGATGCCCCACAAAGTGTTTCGGGGGTACACAGAGCCTTTAAAGCCCTTGAGTCCCAACATCTGCCTGAAGCCTAGTCCTCCAACAGACCCCTAACCCTGCCCACCCCAGGATATTCCCCATCCCTCTAATATCCAGCACACTTAATGGGTAAGGGGGGGGGGATATGGGTCTGGGGGGGATGATCTGAGGAGGGAGCAGGGAGATGCAGGATCTGGTCAGGGTAGGTGTGCCCCACTCCCCAGCCCTCTCCCCGCGAGAACATGCCCTCGATACCGCACTTCTCCTCGCTGCCGTCCTCCCTCGCTCCCGGCCCCAGCAGCTTTCAGCAACTTCCAGCTGGCCCTGGTCCCCCTTTTATCTCCTGTCCACTCTCCCCGCCCAGGAGGGAGGAGAAGAGCCTGGCTGGAGCGGGGACTGCGCCCTGGCCACCACCGCCTGTCTCGAGGGGACAGCGACAAGGCAGGCACTGTCCCCCGTCGGTGCCATGTGGCCTCGGGGTGCTGCTGCCACAGCCCAGCCCAAGCCGTGCTGGAGCAAAGCGGTGCCTGGTGCCGGGCTGACGCCGGAGGGTGACAGGCGGTGCTGCAGGGAAGAGGTGGACACAGGCGCTCCAGAACTCCAGGCACGGGAGGGCAGGGGGCGTTGCCAAGGACACTGCTTGCACCAAAGGGTTGCAGGACTGTGGGGTGACCTCGAATAGCGCTATCCTGCACAAGGTCCCACAGGAGCCACCAAGCGCAATCTCTGCTACCCTACCGCCAAAAAGATGGTGCCTCCCTCACACACCGGGGTGCTGGAGCTCCCTGCCCTCTGGGGCGTCACCCCAAAAGTTGGGCTGTTCTCAGGCCAAGCCTGGCCCCACAGCAGCTCCCCAGTGTCCAGTTCCATGCTTCCTGTCCGGCCCCACACTGGTGGGGCTGTGGTAGTGTCAGTGTTTCCTTGGGAAATCACAGCGACATTGGATTCCACCCCCCAACCAAACAAAAGGAGCTCACCACTCTGGCAGCACAAGGACATCTCTGCAAATATTTGAACAGTTTATTGTACCTGGGATCTGTACAAAAACATGATAAGGCAGGGAAGGGCAAGCAGCCACAGTCACAGTGAGGGCAGAACATGATCCCAGGCACACATAGAGGGGGGAAAACAGCAAGGGGAGAGGGGATCGCTGCTGAGGGGCTGGAGGGGCCCAGAGATGTCTGCAAGGATGTGGGGCCGTGGGTTGGGTTGATGAGCAGTCCCTCATGCCTGACACCGGACCTTCCACAGAGCTGTCACCCCCAAGTCCCCACCGACACCAAGCATCCCGGACACCGGGAAGTGCCCAGCACTGAGCAGGGACACGTTTCTCCAATGCACGTCCTGGGACTCGGGCTGGCAGGGAATGACCCTGCACAGACACGAGCTGTGTCCCAGGAAGCCCCAGCCACCGCCTGGCAGGCGCTTCCCTCTTCCCTTGGCTCATCCCGAGCCGCGGTGCCTGCGGTTTTCAGCCTGGGCAGCTT
>WAAG01073815.1:36156-47116 GCA_013390105.1 Tichodroma muraria
GTGCAGAGCGACAACCTGGCGGAGCTGTGGCCGTCCATGGTGCTGGCGCTGCGCTCCGCCACCTTCGTGGCCGTGGACACGGTGAGCCGGGGTAAGGGCGGCGGCGACGGGGCGGGGCGCGGCCGGTCCCGAGGGGCCACTGACGGTGTGTGTCTCCCCGCAGGAGCTGAGCGGCCTCGGCGCCAGAAAGTCGCTGCTGAGCCCGTGAGTGCCCGGTGGGGCGGGTGTGTGTGTGTGTGTGTGCGTCTTTCGGTACCGGCTGCGCGGTGCCCGCTCCCCGGGGTACGGGGAGGCCGGAGCCGTCATAGCCCGTTCTCCCGCCGCCAGGTGCATCGAGGAGCGGTACAAGGCCGTCTGCAGCGCCGCTAGGACGCGCTCTGTCCTGTCCCTCGGCGTCGCCTGTTTTAAGCAGCTCCCAGAGAAGGTGCGTGCACGAACCGTGGTGCGGCCGTTTTCTCTTGGTCCGTCCCGGGGAACGGGGACGCGCTGGGAGATGGAATTCCCCCGTGGAATTGCCCCGGCAGCTCCCTCTGACAGGTGTCCCCGGGTTCTTTGCACGCTCTCCTTGTGCAGTCCGAGAACACGTACCTGTGCCAGATCTACAACCTCACGCTGCTCTGCACCGAGGATTATGTGGTCGAGCCCCAGTCAGTGCAGTTCCTAGTGCAGCACGGCTTCGACTTCAACAAGCAGTATTCCCAGGGGATCCCTTACCACAAGGGCAACGACAAGGTACAAACCTACTCCCCTTTCAGACACCTCAGCCTGCTGTGCTCTAGGTTTCTGGGAGTGTGCTGGCTTCCCCTGCTCCCGTGTGAAGGTGGGCACATGCCGGGGTCTTGCATGCAGCATTATCCTTTTCTCCTCCCTGCTGCTTTAAACCCACGTGTTGCAGTTGCTTTTCGGAACGCTTGTGTCTCTGTTCAGAGTAAGTCACAGCTGTGGGCAGCATCCTGCTGCTGCAGGCTCTGAGGGCTCTCCAGGGTGACAGCCAGTCAGGGTGCCGAGGCTCACGCACTGATCCTTCCTCATGCAGGGCAACGAGAGCCAGAGCCTGAGCGTTCGGACGCTTTTCCTGGAGCTCATCCGGGCGAAGAAGCCGCTCATTCTCCATAACGGCCTGATCGACCTGGTCTTCCTGTACCAGTGTTTCTACGCTCACCTCCCGGAGAGCCTCGGCACCTTCACTGCTGACCTCTCCGAGATGTTCCCAGCGGGAATATACGACACCAAATACGCCTCGGAGTTTGAGACTCGCTTTGTAGCGTCCTACTTGGAGTACGCCTACAAGAAGTGGTGAGCAGCACACTGGTACTCAGAGCTTACAGGAGGAAAGGCAAAGGGAAATCAGTGTGTGTTTGTTTTTCCAGGCAAGGGGACTGTGTCCTTTCCCTGTCCCACTCACTGAAGGTGCTTTTCAAGTGACTCTGCCCTGTGCTTTTTCTGTTTCTAGAATGGGTTTGTTTTTCAATAGGCCTTACCTGTTTGCTGGGCAGCAGCTGAAAGAGAACTTCAGAACTGGTGCCAGCAGAAGACTGACCACAGTGGCCTGTGGTTTCAGATCTAACTGGATCATTGCCTGGTCTGGTCCAGCAGTGCCACAGGGTTGTGGCAGGAACATAAACAGAAAAGAAACCTGGCTGTCCTGCAGGGTCTGCTAATTATAATTCTGATTTGTGAGAAACAGTGCAGTTAAAGGGTGGGTGCTCCCTGCACTCCTTGACACTGACCATCTCTGTCACATGTCCTGCACACAAGATGTCCATGGCCCACTCTGACTCCCGTCACTCCCTTCCAAGCAAGGGTTGTGCTCTTGTTCAGGACACACATCTATGCTTTGCAGTCTGGCCCCACTTTCTGCCAGCCTCATGGAATCTAAACAAGCCCCTGGCAGTGATAAAGCCCCTGGGATCTCCATAAAGCTCAAGTCATGCTCTGTTTTGAGGAGAAGTGGTATTTTTAGTGACTGTTTTATCTCAGGAAATGCCACTTAGAGAGGTCTGAAAACATTCAAGATGGCTGTTCTCAAAACATGACAGTGCTTTGTTTTGACAAGATAAAAAAACTTTTTAAGCTGATGTCTTAAATGTTTTAACCCAAGTTCTCGTTAGGTAGAGCTTTCCAAAGGTTTTGGGCCTTTTAACCAGCTCTTGGGACAAAACAGAGATCAGAGATTTTTTCATGAAATGAAAACCTTTTCCTTGTTGTCTGCATTGCCCAGGTTCAATTTGCCTGGGTGGTGACTGCTGGGTGGTCTGCACAGTACCTCATTTTGGTGCGTCTTTTCCTTGTCCATTAGCATTATGAAGACAAAGACGTATCTTAGCGCCCTTCATAGTTAAAAAAACAAACTATGCATCCCCTTCTCCTGTAACTTCACCAGAGATGCTGCTTTCCCTTCCTCTATGTCAGCATAAGAAAAAACAACCTTTGAGTCAGCACAGAGCAGCTACTTACTAAAGCTGCTCTCCTGGGATTTAATTCCTTTCCAGCATCTGGGGCTGGAGCTCAAGAGCAGGGAACTCATGGAGTTGAGAGTTGGTGGAGAGCAGTGTTTGCCCTGGTCCCATCCCACAGTAACTGTGTGTTCCTCTTGTTCCAGCAAGCGAGAGAACTGCAAGCTGAGGGACTCCAGCGGGCAGCACCTCACGGTGGAGTTCTGCAATTACCCCGCCAACATGTCCCGCTACATCGACTACCGCTACTGCTCTCTGGAAGAAGAAAGCCCCAGGGCTGCAGGGGGGAATACTGTGCCTGTCTGTGAGAAATTTTCGGTAAGCAGCGCAAATCCCCGCTCCCTCACTGGCTCCATGGAAAGGGGCACGTGTGGCCTGAGCCAGAGTTATAGGAAAGCACCTCAGAACTTCCCCTCACCTGCTTCATAGTACAAGGAACATTTTCAAGCTTCAGGTGGCTTCATGACAGACAGGGCAATAGTGTGCTCTGCTTGGAGGTGGGGAATCCTACAGGCTTCATTAGAAAGATTCCAACAGAGAGTCTATGGCCCTTAACAGTGGGACAGAAAGGATTACAATATTCCTTACTGTCTTGGGGGGGCTGCAAGTACTGCATTAGTTTGGGTTGTTTTACAAGAAAGAAGTGCCACCTCTACCCTTCCCTTTATCTTCATTAGATATGAAAAATTATTACCTGTGTGCAGCTTCTGGCACTGTAGCACAGGGTGATCCACAACAGCTCGTCCTGGTGCAGCTACAGCAGCAAAGAGCCCATCTGGGCAGATCATAACTGGCTTCAGGTACTTCATGGAGAAAAGGAGCTCTTCCACATGTTGCACATTCTGTCACAGAACACAGGTTGGGGAAATCTCTGGAAGTTCCTCATCCAACCACCACCTTAGTGTTGCTCAGAGCCTTGTTTGGTAAACTTTGAAATTGTGTAAGGACAAAGATTAAAAAACAACTCCAGGTCCCTGTTCTAGTGCTTGACCACCACGTGAAAAATATTTTCCTACATCTCTAGTCATAATTTCCCCTGACTATTACCAAGTCCCCTCTCCCTGTGTCCTCATAAGAGTTTAGCTCCATCTTGTCCATAACCTCTGCTGTAGGTACCTGCAGACACCAACTAGATATCCCCCTCCCCTTAGCCTTGTCTTTTCCAGGTAGAACAAACCCACCTTCCTTGGCCTCTCCTCATATGCTGTGTGCTCATATGCACTGTGACAGCTCCCTGCTGCACCCAGTACAGTGTGTCAGCACCTTTCCTGTGTGCTGGGGGACTGTAACTGGACACTGTTCCTGCTCCAGCCTCACAAGCCCGCAGTGGAAGGGAACGATTAGCTCCACTCCACGTTATGGCGATTGCTGCTCTAAGCAGGAAGATGGAGGCTACAGACTTCTCTCTCTCTCCCCCTAGGCCTATGGGTGGTGTCCAAAAGGGGCAAAGTGTCCACAGTCTCATAACATCGACCTCATCATTGACGAGGATGACAAGCTTTGGGAGAAGCGAAAGAAACGGAAGCACAAATGGAAGCACCGGAAGAACATGAAAATGCTTGCAACGGCATTCCAACAGGAAAGCTCAGGGGAAAACATGGAGCAAGGTCAGAACGGGGAGGAGGGACCACCACGGAAGCAGAGCTGCTATGAGCCTGCAGCTGCTACAGAGCTGGCAGAGATTGCACCCAACGGGGAGAGCACGCCACTGGAGGAGATCTCCATAGACATGGAAACAGAGGCCAGCTCAGACACCAGCACACAATGGGAAGAGAATCTGGGGAGTGCTGAAAGAACTAACCAGGGAGCAGCCACCCAGAGCCCTTCTGCCAAGGGAAATGCCTCTGACAGTGACCAAGTGGAGAGGAAGTCAAAGGCTCCCGCAGGGTTGGGCTCAGCCAGTCACCCAGCCAGCCCTGAGACTGAAGCAGCAGGTGCTGCAGGAAAGGAAAAGGAAACCCATGGCCCCCCTTCGCAGGGGGGCACACACCGAGCTGGCTTTGATGCGTTCATGACTGGCTATATCATGGCTTATGTCTGGATGCTTAAGCAAGGGAAGAACACAGACGCTGGTGCAGGGCCCTGGTTGCCAGACTGCCATAATAAATTGTACCTCAGTGGGAAATCAGTGCCACTGCAAATAGTGAAGAGCTTGTTTTCTAAGTCTTCCAAAGCTCACAGCGAGAAGATAAAGTTGGCCTGGGACAGTGCATAGAGCTACAGAACTCCTCACTAAACTGTGCTTTTTTTTCTCCTCCGAGTTTTGGAGTTCTTTATTCCATCAAGAACTCGCCAGAAAGGGAACAGGTTTCATATTCTTGTTTCTGTTTTAACATCTGACCGATTAAATTGCTCTCAGTTGGAGTTGCCCGTGTTCCTTAGTGTCATACTGGGATGTGAAGGCAGGGATGAGGTTGAAGGGGGAGAAATGCACCTTTGGTTAGAGCAGATACCCTGTGATATACACAGATGAGACCTTTGCCCCTACAGGAGAGAAGAGAAGAGAAGAAGAAAGTTCCTCCCAAATGGGCCAGCTGATTCTAGTGCTGGTTAACTGCATGCAGAACCAAGCCAGAGCAGGTCTTCAGACCTGTTCAAAGGGGAGAGGCAGTGGTGCTGAAAGCCAGAGAGGTGATCATGAGAAACTGCACAGCTTCCTATGCTACTGAAGCTATTTAGGGCTAGAACAGGGCAGCTACCATGGCAAGCACCCTGCAGGCTGCTATCAAAAGCCATCTTATCTGGTAGGTCACAAGATACGGCCTATTCTTCAGAGTGCTGTAACACAGCACGACAAAAAATCCTTGAGTCTCATGGATTTAATAGTGGAACTCTTCAGTGAGATGCAGGGGAGAAATAACACTTACTGAGGATGACAGACAGTTTTCCTTGGGTATAACTCATCACTGACTAGCAGCAAATACAATCTCAAGCCAGGTATTAATGGCATTTGTATTTTAAGTAAACATTCAAGCCACCTTTTTTAACTTAAAGCAGTTGTCCTCTTAATCACAAGACTCAGGCCTTGATTTCATTTTTATTTTGAAAGCAAGTTGGGAAAGTTTACAAAACCTGACCAAGAAAAAAATTATGAAAATATTTAAGTGGATTCATCTTTGGTTACTTCTTATTGCAGTTCCAATAAAACATACACCATTTCTATAGCTCAAAAAAGTCAGAAGGTCAATCAACATAAAAACAAGACGTGCTTTCTTTACATATTCATAAATATCCGCAATATTAGAAAAGTTGTTTCGCAAAGATTTTTTTTCTGGCAGTGTTAACTTACTATTATACACAGGCTACAAACTTCTTCCTAAGCCTTTAATTACAAGTTCAGCTATTTACAGACTGCAAAATATTAAGACGTAAAACTCCTTCATAAATATGAAAATAGATCATCTCGCAAAGATCTTTATACTTAATCAAATATCTGGCTGCCCCTCCTCCCAAAAAAAAAAGGTCATTTGTTTTGCATAGAAATGTAGTGACATGCAATATAAACAATAGCATTAAGTGCAAACAGGAATTATTCAAGTGTCTTTAGTTGTACTGGCAAAAAAATACCAATGTTCTGTTACACATAATATATCAATGCCTCTCCAACAAGTACAAGTCTGCTACGGCCCCTTGGCTGTGCTGCTTTTGAGGGGCAGCAATTCACATGCATTCTCTTGGCTGCATTTTATCAACCTGCAACCACAACAGAAATAGCTTATAACACACATTTAAATGAACTCAACATAGATTTAAAGTGAATTAAAAACATCTTTGATCTTTTCAGGGAGATGTGTAGCAATGTGTAGAAAGTACTTTAAAAGAGCAAGAACTGCTCCTGTAAAGTCAAAATCACGGTAAAATCCAATCACAATAAAACTTTGTCATATCACTATAAAACAAGAAGTTTGCTGACCACATGTTCAAATTCATGCTGTCAGAAAATGGCCCTCTGTAGAAAAGCAACCTCAGTAGGCACAAAACCTAGGAGTTACCAGGTACAGCCTAGATTCAGCTTTATGCAGCCAAAGGGATGAGATGTAGTGACTTCCAACTGCATCCTTGGAAACACTTTGCAATTTTTAAAATGACCTTTTACTCCAGTTTCATATGCGTGCCTCTTCCCATGCAGACCAATCCAGGAAAGGCCTGAGCTGCTAGTCCTTGGCATTTCTGTTTCTGACATCACCTCAGTACAAAGAGCCAGAAAAGTTGATAGTTGTGCCCAATGCACGTCAATTGGTTGTGCTTAGAGCGGACATTTAAGAAAATAAAATTTTAGCTGTGCTGTTTTGTAAGAGCTGTTCAGGGCAGGGAAACATAAAGACAGTGCTGTAAGAGAACAGTGAGGTCACTGCAATGGATGCCCTGGGGTACCCCGAGCCTGACTGCTCAAGCTTTGCAGTCAGCGTCAGGGTGGGCAACAGGCTTCATGATGAGGTGTCAGCACTGACAGCCAGGGCTCGCTCACAGGAGCCCTAGGGCAGCCAGAGGTGTGCGTGTGCTCTCTGGTCAGGCTGCTGGACAGCTTCCCTCAGCCTGGTGATCCAAAAGTAAACCACTCATTATTGCTTGTTTGTCTGAAGTCACACACCTAAATGCATCTTGTGACAACAGAAGCTGGTGCTCGTGGTTTCCCTCCCAGAAGATACAATTGTATCAAAGATTAAAAAAAAAACCGAAAAAGCAAGCAGGCACCAGGCAGGCAACTGAGTTCTGGTGTTTCTCTGTCCTCAAAGAAGTTACACACACAGTGGCAGCCATACAAGCTGCTCTGCACTCTGCAGACACGGTACAGAAGACAGAAGACTACTCAGATCAGCACCTTGAAGAGGCAGAGAGGTGTGGGCCAAAAGGGGTGATCTTAGTGAGCGCAGGCATTTTCTCTTTCAAACTGCCAACAGCTGCCTAATCTGGCATGGACTGTATTAAATAACTCCAGGTTTCTCATTTCATTCACGGCAGCCACTGCAAAGGGAGAACTGCTGCTCAGGTTAACACACACTTCACTAGAGGAAGTCATAGGTGTAACTCATAGAATAGCTACCTACACCTCAGGAAAGATACACATCCCAGCCAAGAAAGAACTAAGGCTTTCTCCATCCCATCTCTTCCCATCTTTGAGATGGGAGAAGAGTAGAAATAGTCTGGCTTTCATCCGAGACTAGCTTACAATATCCAGCCTTACAAGAGAGCAGAAAGAGCGTAACAAGCTACCTGGATGAAATTCCAGACTCAGCTGCATCACCATCTGCTCAGCAGGTGTGCTGTGTTTACTTCACTTAGGAATGATAATATAGCTTAAAAAAAACCTATAAAATAAAATTTTTTAGATCCCATGTTTTTGGGATGATGGAAAAGGGCAGGATGTTGCACAAATGTCATTGCATCCCAGAGCAGGGATCCCTGATGCTAGCTCCAGCAAGCAGCATTAAAGCTCATGTTGCTGCTTCTTTCACAGGTACCCACTGGTGAAGGGAAGTAAAAACATAAATAAATAAAAAGATCATCCTATTCAGTGACAGGAGAAACCAATAAAGACAGCAGCTTCTTTAGAGGAAAAAATGTCAATTTGGGACAAGCCAATTTTCTTCAGTTTGACAATTCAAAGCCCTCCTGCGAGTTGTCCTCTCCAAGAGCAGTTGTGGGGCTACAACACTGCTGGCAACTTCCTCTGAGCAGGAGATCCCTGTCCTCTGTCAAGCAGGCTAGTGAGGAGCCATCATTACTGCAGTGAAATCAGAGAGATGGGATGTACCAGAGATGGAGGTGAATGTGACCCTTCTAGCTTACTGATAATAGTCAGTTGTGATGTAGTTAGTGTATTTAACTATTCTGCAGAAACAGATCACAATGTTCACTCAGCTCTTCAGAGATAAGAGCCCACCCCCTGCCAAAAGCTCAGTACAGCTGGTACTTTCAGGGGCAGTTTCTTCAGAAGTCCAGAAATGGCAATGCCTGGAATATGCTTCTCTGTGCCTTGGGCAAATCTTCCTCCACATTTGGGCTGAGGTACATAAAGAGCTGTACAAGGAAGTGAGCTTCCCTGCACAAATGTATTAAACAACATTACTAAATCCCAAGGGAAAATGAAACACCAGGGAACAGATTCTTCTTGTTAATTGCAAAGTACTTGTCATGTGACTCAGCCTGCAGATTGTGACCAGCGTGAGAGGTTTTGTTTTAGCTGCTTTTGAAAGAAGAACTTGTTTAATGCTACAACAGCATTCAAAGCAGCTCTGGGACTAGAGAGCATTCCTATCTGCTCAACATAGCTTGGAAAGACTTGTGTGCCTGTTTCTGAAACAGAGGCTCCGACTCACGTGCACTGATGCAGAATGTTAATGAAAAATCTGCAGTGGCTTAAAGCAGCTGTTCAGTTAGAGGAAGAGGGAAAAATCTAGGGGTCATTCTTTGTTCTCTACATGGACCTTAAGACCTTAAAATTCCCCATGCTGGAAATCCAGGTCAACCTGTTTGCATGGTGCCTGCTCTGGCTGTTGCCTCTTGGAAGGACTGTGGGACCCACATGGCCATTCTGGCTGAAGTAGTTCCCCCTCCTAATGCAAATCAGGAAAGGGAATAAGCACAATTTGAAATAAAGTTTTATAAAATAATCAGTCTCTTCAGACACTGTCCACAGCTATCTGTTTGACAGCCAGCTTCCACCATCCGTTGAGTCTCTTTCAAATGTGAAGCCCAGCACTGCAGAAAAACAGAATTTAAGCAACTGGGAACAACTGTTCCCTCAAGGACATATTCAGTTTGAGCCCTCTCTTCATATGTCACAAGTTGACTTTGTGCTGCCACTTGCTGAGATATTGGAGGAGGTCTGAGACAACAGGGCAGGACTGTCACCATCATGCTCCCTGAAGGGCCATGCCTCTCTCTTCAGCTCAGTGGGAGGACTAACACTGAACAGAGGCTTTGTAGACTCTAAAAGAGTAATTTTCAGTAGATCATCTTCTACCTCCATCTCTTCAGAAGGGAGACAGCCTGCAAACACTTGTGGGGAGCCATGTCCCTCAGAGTTCACTGAATTCTCAGCTGGGAGCTTTTTGTAAGATAGTGGCCCAGACTGGGCCAGCACTAATGGTTGATCACATGCCCGATCTCCACATGTGTTCTCAACAGGGCAAAACCCATTTTCCTCCTGGGCCACTGGCCCATCTGAACAGTCCATATCCTCTTCTTGTCCTGATGCAAGAAGAAACTCTGGTCTGTGAGGCTTGGCGTGAAAGGGGGGAATCTCTGACACTCCATACTTAGTGCTACTCAAGAGTTTTTGCCGAACCTCTGCACCTAACTGGGCTGGGTCACACCTGCCAACAGTTGAAGACAGTCCCCCAAACAGGCCATATTCCTTGTGTGGTAATTCAGGAGAGAGTGGAAGCGATCTGCATCTCCTCCCAGGAAGAAGGGAAAGATCTTGCCAGTCTGTGCTATATGCCTGCCGAAACTGGGACTGGCTGGCTTTCAGGCCTCCACCTGCCTCTGGAGAATGCAAGTCAAATACAAGGGAAATCACAGACTTGCTTGGCATGTCAAAGAATTTGATCTTTCCCCCCTTGAGGTCCTCCCTGGCACTGAAGGGATTAACTTTCCGGCCTAACCCTTTGCTGGGTGTGTAGTAGGGGTCCTGCACGTTTATCTTCCTGGAAGGTTTGCGGGAGAAGATATCCGACTGGCTGCGTGACAACCAGATATTCCGGCGCGGACGGGGTGACTTGGGTGGGATCTTATCATCCAAGGAACTCAAACGTTTTACTCCTGGTCCTTTGTCAATTGATCCTGAGTAGAAAAAGAGAAATACTCTTAGCTTAAAGAAGCTCTATGTAGCTGTGCACCTGCTCACTCACAGAGCCTTCATGATAACTGTAAAGAAAAAAGCTGTGTTTCTGATATTCCAAACTATGTTCCATAAGCACGTATCTGCTCCTTCCTTTCAACTTCCTGCACAAACACAAGTACACCATTCTCTTCTCCTCAGTGTATTTTAGAGCCCCTGTAAACCTCCTTGCTGCCAGTACACTGCCACAGCAGAGATGGCACAGGGTGGTGTTGGAGAAGAACAATTCACATGTTTCTGGATTTATTGTCCTGGCTTCCAGCAGAGGTTGCCCAAGGTCTGTTGGTGCTACTGACCACAAAAGAGAACCAGTACAAAACATAGTTGCCAAAGAAATTGGGACTTTTTCACCCTGATGGGAAATGTCTAAGACAAAAAAAAAAAAAAAAAGACCCCCCTTATACCATGAAGACTTTAAATCATTCCATCCCAGCCTTCTTTCAGTACATTATCCAATACAAAACTGGACATATATGAGAGTCTAACCCTAATGAATAGGAGTTTAAAAGTTGTACATATGCCTGTGTATTTGCACCCATTGCACACACACACACATTTATAAATAAAAGCTGTATCACTAGATTAGGATGAGAAACTGGTAGATTTTAATGCCCCAAGTGTTTGGAACATGCATCTGTCATGGGCTCTCAAGGTGACT
>WAAG01073816.1:10431-25045 GCA_013390105.1 Tichodroma muraria
TAAAACGGCTTTTTGAGTATTTCATAGTTTTGCCCAAAGCCATACCATGCTCTGTAGTCCCTTTTGTTCACCTCTATTGCATGCCTGCCAAAGAAAAGGAGATGAACTAGACAGAAAATCAGGATCAAAACCAAGTCCAGCAAAACATGAAGGAAAAATAGAAGATACCATTTCAGAAGCAAACACCATTTTGTGCAGTACATGAGCGGTACCTATAAGCCTGGATAGCTGCAGATGTGTTCTTCATTTCCATATACTCATGTCCCATAAGTGTCCAGGCTCCTAAGTAACGAGGATTCAGTTTCAAGGCCCTCTGGAAATAGAGTGCTGCTTTTTCATGCTGGGAACGCAAGCTATAATAATTTCCTAAAGTAAGAGTCATAATATAGAAATAAATTTTAGAAACCGACAACCAAGCAACAAAAAAAGCCAACACTAATAGAGAAGTAGAAAAAAAGTATGTAACGTGTATTGTCTACTACCTCCTAACAAATTGTAACAAGTCCTAATAAAGACAGAACTGATTCAAAGCTCAAGAGACCTAATTGCACTCTGTTCACCAGTGTTCTGGTCAATCCTTTTCCAGCTGTACCAATCAATTAATGATTCCATCCCCTTGGAATGTCACAATCTAACAAATTAATTTCCTGCTCCTGACACACAATTACTTCCATTGGAGTTTGAAGACTACAAAGGGACTTTCAGGTACATGGGTCTGCTTTCTGCCCTAGTAATATTACAACAGCTTTCAGAGAGAAATGAGGGAAAACGGTACTCTATCATTTAGTCCACTTTTCGGTTGCCTGAATCCACATTCATCAAGTCGTGATTTTGACTGCCTTGCTGGCTGATCACTTCCACAAGTGTTTCCAAGAATCCCTCACACAGCCTACAAAAAGCAAAAGATGTAAAAATAACATGTAAAATAACTGGCTCTCACCAATTACACAGCAGGTCTCAACACGGTACTTGTCTATCTCACAGAGATTATGAGCCAGGTAGCTCAACTCAGGCTTCATGCTCTAGTGGAACAAAAGATTAAAGTGGTGTGAGAGAGAACGTTATGTTTTGAAAGAAAACCTTAGCAATTGGCAATGCATACAGTGCATCTCTTCCATGGAGTTGGGAAGCGGAAAGCCTGTATCCAGAGAGGCCAGACAGCACCAGCTGTTTTGCCAGTGTTTTAACATACCTCCAACAAACACCATCACTATGGACAAGCCACAGGAAGAGTACTTACCCTTACATAGAGCAAGTTGGAGAAAGTGTCCATGTTTTCTATCCTGTAAGGATCTTGTTTCCTCAGCTCATTAAAGATGGATAAAGCTTTGTCAATATCTGAAGAAAGAACAGCATATGGGACACCAACAACTACAAATGCCAAGTTTGCATTAAGAGAGTCATTCCTACCTAGTGTCACTGACCTCTTATATTGTGGTAGGCAACTGCAATCTGAGAGATGATGTAAGTGCTTTTGGAAAACCCTGCATCAATGAGACTCTGATACTTCTGCAGAGCTTCCTCTATCAGCTGCAGCTCTGTATAAATGTGTGCAAGAAAGAACTCTTTCATCCATGTATCTGGCAAGGACAGGAACTTCAGCTAGCAAGAATCAAAGAAGAGGAGGAAAAGATGACAATCAGAAGTATTCTACAAGCTACGCGTGGCAAAGAATCCATTATCGTCCCTCCCATGATTTAGCAGATGGTCCTGAGGTACGAAGCTTTCCTGAGGTCGCTTTCTTAAACCACTAGGTCAGTTGGGGTTGAATTGTCTTCAAATATGACATCACCTGGCTCTTGCTTCAGCCATTAAATTCAGAAGTTCTTTGAAAGACTGCACTTTCTTCCTGTGTTTGAACATCAATACCATAACACCAATTTCAATGAACTAAGTGAGCAGACTCAAAATGATATAATAAAAAATGCACTTCCTTTTTTCTACAAATTGGTAATACTCTCTTCTGCATCACTCTTCTAAATGTTCTTTTTTAAAGTACTGTTTTAAATACTTCATCAGCCAGATTTTAGTGAAGAATTCCAGGAGTGGACTCAAATTCCGTGCAGAAAGACTATTTTGGTTTTATATCTGAAGTTTGTTTATTTGATACAATTCACCTCCTGTGTGTCTTTGTACATTATCATTTCAGTTTTGAAAGTAGTGATTCTGAATATCCTTTCAAGCTATCAAAAGTGCTCAATAACTGAGGAATTAGAACCAGATTAAGAAAAACTGAAAAAGGGAAGTATCTTAGGAGGATCTCCTTCATGTGACAAGGTGATAACCCCAGTGACAACTAATTCTAAAATACATGAATTAGAAATTTCTTAAACCACTTTGTGGGTGAATGGTAAAAAATTAGCCCTGCCTGTATAAAGATTCTCAAGCTACAACATGGCAAGCAATTGAAGATAAAGAGGATTTAACAATATAATTTACAGTCGTGGACTGCCCTGCCTGACAGTGTCTCACAGAATGAAGCAGTGGGCAACATCAATCTTGTGGCAATAGAAACACTGGTCACTGAATCAGGCTAAACTTTTGAGATTTGTTACCACATCTTGGTATCTCCAAAGTTTTACCATCTCTTTATCTGTAATCAAGTTGCAAAGTTCCAGCCAGGCTCCCCAGTGCAAAGGCAGAACATGAGCAGCTTCAACAAACACATCTATTGCTTCTTTCACCAGGTCCAGTTTCCGCAGCACAACACCATATCTGTAAAAAAAAGTATCAGGTTGACAAGATTCATGAGATTCTGCATATCCAGACAAATATATAAGAAATACATGCAGACACTTACAGATAAAGGCCAAATCCATCCAGTTCCTGTGCCTTGTGTTTCTTGCTGAGCTCAACTCTCAATTCTCGTAGAGCTTCATTTTTCACCTGTCCTTTTTCCAGAGGTCCTACATGAAGAGAAAGTCACACAGCTAGTTTTCAACAAGGAGTCTCACCACAGCAATGCAAAGTCTAGGGTACAATCAGAATTATCACTGACATGACATGAAGGCTTCCCAGCCTGTGTTTATTTTCCCCATTTTAAAGAAAATCGCTTAGTCTGGTCACCCAGTTTAAAAGAAGACCTAATAGATGAAAATCTGTAACCTGTAATTAAGCCAATGAATCAAAAGAGAATAAAAGAAATCATGTTACAGCACACTATTATACATAAAAATTGAGGGGAAAGCCAAAGACCCAAGATGAGTTAGATGAAGAGCAAAAACTTCATTATCTCATCATGTCAGAGACTTACCCAAACTATCAACTGTCTCATCATCCTTCTTCTTTTCCCCTGACTGTGGAAAAGAAAGGAAATCCAAGATTACATTACAGTAGTATATTTCCTATGTTTGCTGCAACACTGGCAGCAGCGCGTAAACTGAGTTTTCACAGACAGCACAGTTCTGAAAAAAACAGCCCTATCTTTCTTTACCCCAGCACAGAATTTGGAATTCAAGGTGGTCATTAGGAACAGAATAAGCAAAAAAATAAGATACGCCAAGGAGGTGTAGGAGGCAGAGGAGTTCAGTGCTAGGAGGCAACATTTTTTTCTACCTTACCAGGTATCTGGAGTACATGTACAAGAAGTAAGCTTTCTGGCTCTTGCAGCCCTGTAAAAAGTAGGCAGCCCTGTCATATTCCTTGAGATCAAAGTAAGACTTGGCCAACGTGTAGGCATCCAGATCACGAGCATCCTCCTGCAGGGACACACAAGAATTTTAAGACCCGAGAAACTCTGACATACTTTAGGAAAATCATGCTTACAAACATAGCAATGTTATTGCTCCAAAAGCTAAAAATGTAGTTCATCCATCTTCATAGATGGTTTGAGTACTATCAGAAATGTTCCCCACTCCCTCACATGATCCAATTCTAGAGTTCTCAAATAATGAGTACAGACTATTTAGGAACATTTAAAATAAATGGTGGGATTCCAGAAACAAATTGTGGCAAGCTGCCAGAAGGCAAGGCTTAGCTGTTCAATTAGTATGAAGGACCATAAACAAGAAACCTGCTCAGGAATTCCATATAAAAGAATATTAATCTGCTAACATACAAGAGAACACTTCCTCGGTAATTATATATTGAAATGCATTTATGACATGTTATATTTCTATAATACACCAGCACAGGCACATACCTGTGAGTTCTACTGTATTCCTACAGAGGTGGGGATGGAGACACAACTTGTTTCTCTTGTGTTCTAACAAGTTTAATGGCAAAACATAATTTATTAAATTGAAATAATTTAAAGTACTAAAATAAATTTTGACCTTAGTAAAAAGGAATAAAAATAAAGTAGTACGTGTGTGATTTCAAATTTGGCTTACAGAGCGCCTCATTTAGGACACAGCAACTGATAATGATTTTCATCTGGGAAAGAATATTCAGCTCTGACACCCCATTGAACACACTATGGAAAAGATGTTCCCAGGAGTATGGCAGGGCTGGAGTTCAAATTTGGGAGATTGCAATCACGTATTTTCCTCCACAGTTAAGATTAAACAGCCCACCCCCAAGAGCTGCAGCACCTTCTCCTAGAGCTCACAGGCACTTTCCCCAAGCACAGCCCAGGGCCGTACCTCGGTGAGCTCGGGGGGAGGCGGCAGCTCGCTCAGTGGCAGTGGCTCCAGGGCGAATGCAAGTTCAGCAGCCCTGAGGGAAAGAGAGCATTAGATTCATTGATTCATCAAGGCTGGAGGAGACCTGTAAGATCATCAAGTCCAACTGTCAGCCCAGCGCTACCACTGTAATCCCTAAACCACATCACCTAGCGCCAGATGCAGACACCTCTTAAGCACCTCCACGGATTGTGACTCCACCACCTCCCTGGGAAACCTATTCCAGTGCCTGACCACTTGAACAATGAAAAAAAAATTTCCAGTATCTTACTGAATCTCCCCTATTTCAACTTAAGGCCATTTCCTCTGGTCCCCTCCCTGCAGGCACAAAAGAAGACACGGGCTCCCGCCTCACTGCAACCTCCTTTCAGGGAGTTGTAGAAAATGATGAGGTACTCGTGAGTCTCCTCGAGACTAAAAAACCTAGCGCCGTCCCGTCCTCCCTCCCGGCACAGAACATGGTAGCCCGGGGTCCGCCGAGCTGGGGCCCGGCCAGCTGTGGCGAGCCCCGCTCACCACTTCCCGCTGTGCTGCAGCCCGCGCTCGCGGCTTCGCTCCGCCACGCTCAGCAACTGCTTCTTGATCTCCCGCAGATCCGAGAAGTCGCCGCTGCCACCCGCCGCCACCATTGCCGCCGCCATCGCGCCAGCCCGACCAATCACAGCCCCTCACACTGCGTTTCCGCCCGCCGGCCTGGCCAATCACAGCCCCTCACGCAGGCCCGACCAATAATAGCACAGCGCGCTGCGCTCCCCCGCAACTATACGGAGTCGTCTCCTCGGGCGAGCGTGAGAAGTCTCGCGACCAATCCCAGGCGCTCCCCGGAGCCGCGCAGTCTGATTGGCCGGTTGTGGCGGGCGCGCGCTCCCCGCTGGGGGCTCTCGCGGCGGGGCTCGGCGGTGGTGGTCGTGAGGGAGCGGGAGCTTCGGACGCCAGGAATAGCCGGCTTCCTCATTTCTCGTTTAGTTCTTAGCTGACAGAGGAAGTACTCGTTACATTGTCCCACCCTGCCCTCAGGTTCTAGTCTTCAGGATCAGTTGATTGTTTCTTAGGGAGGTATTTCAATTTGCCTCTGTATTCATAACACCTCCTCATTTAGTATAATTTCAAAATTTTTACTCACATACTACTACTTCCTGTGCTAAAAATCATAATATAAAAACATTTAGTAGAGTCAGTCGGTGTTTGATTCTAACAGTACAGAAATTGAAGTACTTGTTTTGGAATGGTTGTGCTCCACAACTTTTTAAGCTTTTCAGGAAAAGTAACAATATACCTGTGTGCTCATCCTAGGTCAGAATGCTAACTTTAATTATCACTTTTAAAACAGAAGTGAAGAAAGAATAGTGTGAAATTTCATTTTGTATGTTATTGGCAAGTTACACTTTTTGATTTTTTCTTCTTCTGATGCTAAGGCAAATAAATATTCTGTAGCATTGAAGTGTCTTTCATAATCACTTCTATTGCAGAAACTACTTGAACCAGAGGACCCAATGTTTGAACTGGCAGCAAGTTGACTGGTGATGAAAGGAGTGTCACTGCTGAACATGGTGTCATTGTACTTGATTTGTTACTATCGTAAGAAAAGATTTTTGGTTTTTTGATGAGCTGTGAATGTGACTAATTCTTACACTGACTCCAGTAGAGAGTCTAAGGCTACCACTGGACTTCACTTCATTGATGACTACTATGAAAATTTCAAGGCTGTGTTGATCTGGAACCATCTCATCTGGAGCTACTTGCTGAAATTAAGGGTGTTCTACAAAGGTTTACAGAGATAGGAAATGCCATCTGTTGTTAAAGTGGGAAATGACGAGTTATTTATAGTCTTCCATGGTCTTTCAAATAGACAAAGCAAATTTGACTGTTATTCGAAGTATAATTTTAGCATTACATGGGTTTTTCCCTCTCTTAATTTTAGCCAAATGTGTTGCAAGTTCAGTTTTAGCTTTGACAGAAAATACTTCTATTACTCTGCCAGCCCATATATCCAAAATGTAAATAAAAACTTCTTTGTTGTAGTTGTTACTATACAGATAGGTCTAGTCAACACAATGCCTGACTCATACTTCATTCTCTCTCTTTTTGCCCCATCCCAAAACACACGTAAAAAGACCCTCAGAATTCTTTTCCTGATGATAAAGTTTTGTTGTACTTACCATCTACTTACCATCTCTTATGTTGTCCATACTTAGGGATCAGCTGTTAGTGTTCTATGGTCTTAAACATTGTATTTGATATTTGTTTGATAATTACATTGGTCCATTAGTTGGACTCACTGATCTTAGAACGCTTATCCAACCTAAATGATTCTGTAATTCTCTGCTGGTTTTAATTTAAGGATGTTCCAGGTTTGCATGAATACGACGAGTGATGTTTAAAGAAATTTGTATGTGTGTGTATGAGGTTTATGATTTTATTAAGGTCTGTTTATCTTCAGTTTTGCACCCACTGGGTATCACGTGCTGTTTTCCCAATGGAAACTGTGACAATATGTTTGAAGTGAGATTTCAATACGAAATATGGAACGTGCTGCAAAAATCCACAAAGTGCTACTTGTCTTCTTGCTGAAATATAGGCAAAATACCCTGTGTCACATTCCTGGTGTGTGAGCCCTGGGCAGCTGTGATCCAGCTGTTCATATGACTGCTCCTCTCGAAGAACAGCGTTTCTGGCAGCTGTGACATACTGAGCTATTCAGTGAGAAAGTGTATTTAATTCTTGGCACCTAACCAGATGGATTTGAGTCCCCGGAGCAGTTAATCAGCTGCCGGAGTCGGTGTCTGTGGTTGCAGCTGCTCAGCAGGAGATGGCGCTTTGCGCTCTCGGAGCAGCAAGAAAAGGATGAGAGGAAAGGTCGTGGTGGCTGAGTTCAAGGACTCAATTGCTTAAGACTTGCCTCATAATAAGAACTCGTAATTCCTCCTGTCATTCCATTCTGTGATAGATGGGTCTGAAGTGACACCCGAGGCTGGCTTTTAGAGCCAGGAGACTAATTAAATCCTCTGTGCGTGAAAACAGGTAATTATCTTGGGGAAATACAGATTAACTGAGCAGTATTAAGTGGGTGCTCTAGGAAGAGGGGAACTTGTACCCCATATTATTGCACAGCTACCTGGATGAGATTGTCTCTAGTCCCTCAGAGGAACGTGTTGACAAAACCAAGGAAAGTCGGTGATGAAAGGGTGGGAATTGTGTGCATCATACCAATGGGTTGTGTAGGTACTTTAAAAAAGGAATTTTTTTTTTTCAAAGTTGAGATCTTCAATTGTACAGCTGATACTCAATGAAATCCTATGTAAGTGGTCTTTACCAAGTGAAGTGTCTTGCCAATACAGTTAGTTTCATCTGTTGACAGAGAATTGAACTCCTTTATTATGATGCTGAAAACCCGTGCTTTTTAACTTTTTTAAAGATCAGCTATGATTAGTTTCCTGTATAATTTTACACTGAGAAGTCTGATGTGATAAGAACTTATTTTCTCCTATTGCTTGTATTCTCCACTTAGCATAGGTAACACAACTCCCAGTTTTGCTTTTTGCAGTCTACTGGGGACATCATTAATGTTAAAACTTGGAAACCGTGTGACCCTAATGTATAAGGGAAACCATTGATTTAAATTGAGATGAAAGAATAAATTTACACCAAGTGGGGATAATTTCAAAGGGTAGGAGACCTGAATTCCAGGAAATCCACCTGTGACTCAATTAATACGGCATTATGACATCAGAATAGGCTATTGTGTAGTCAGTAATGTCGTTTTCCCCCTCTCTCTCTCTCGTTCAGATCTCAGCTGTTTTCTTGGGAGGTTAATTGAGATGAAGTGACATTAAATGCTTCTGAGGGCTGTGGACTAATGCAGTGAAAGTGTTTATTGTGCCTGAATCACTTCTCTGTATCTGAAAAATCCATTGACTCATGCCATATATTTTCTAGTTTTGAGAGATTTGATTTAATTGCCGCTTTTGATGAGCTTGGAAGTTATGCCTTTTCTGACTTAAGGCATCAGAAGTAGTATCAGTTAGGCGTATCTAGCACATCTAGCCCATATGCTCTGGGAAAAGCAGCATGCACCGTTTGTTTAGCATATTGCCCACTAAGACCTCTGGATATCACAGTGAGATTGTAGAGTCATGCAGATACTTAATATGCTGATATATGTTAATATGCTGTTATTCAAGAGCCTTCATATTGTTGCTAAAATGCAGTTCTCTATTTAATGGAGCATGGACTTGCTCCCTTTCCAGGAGACCAAGAAGTTTGTTTTAACCAGTTGTCAAAATTATGGTTAGGCTGAACGTTAGGAGCTAGGAATTTCATTGGTTTGCATTTAGTGTACTGCTGTGCATCCTTGAAGTCATGGAGGAGAAGGGAGTCTGGAGATGATATAAGGAGTAGTGATCATTTTGCCACGTGTGCAGCTGGAATCTGCAATTGCTGAGCAGCCCAGGCAGTGCTAAGGTCCTGCAGCCTGCGGGTCCACTGGCACTACTGTCTGACACAAGTGTGTGCTGAGAAGGTTACTACACCTTCATCCTACACCAATCAGGTGATGATATCAGGTGAAGTCCTATACCTATCATCCTACCTTCAGTGCTAATGACTGTGTACCTAGGCAGTAATGAAAAACAAATTTGGTTTCAAATCCATTGCTGTTTTTTCTTGGGGCCACTGAAGTCAAGGGTGATGCAAGTGAATTTGGGGAGGCAGAACTGCCCCTTTTGTTACTGATGAAAGCTAAGCTTATGCTGGAATAAATAGAAGTTACTGTTATGCAATGTTTGTGGTTTTTTCCTATCCTCCCTCTAGGAGGGAAGTAAATAGTGCTGTGATAAAAAAAAATGAAGTAAAAAAGCTGCTGGTAGTTTCTTTATGTGTGAGCTTTGTTACTGAGAAAGTCAGAACAGATTACTAATGCCAGGAAACTTATAAGTTCTTTCTGCAAATCCTTATTTATATTTGGTCTGTCCAGGCACTTTTCCCCCCTTTTTCATTATACTTACTCTCCATTTGAGAAAAGAAGAGGATGTTTTATGAACAGCAATCCATTACTAGGTTTTTAAGCAGTATCGTTTTATACGATTTTCACCTGGCAAAATAACTAAATGCCTGGCACCCACAGCTCCTCCTGATTGTAAGCAGGGACTTATGGTTGCTGATTGTAAGCAGGGACTTATGGTTGCTCAGTGCAACACAAGATCAGAATGCTTGGTAGCATTTCCATTTTACATCAGTGTTGCAGAGAGGATATATTTAATAGGAAGAATGTCATCATCAACTTGATCTATTCAAATAAAACACAATGTTTCTTAAATGTTCTTTTGAACCTTAGTGTTTAATATTTTCTGCATACCACATCAATGAAAAAGCAGTTATTTAAATGCCTGCTATAAAACCAGTGAATCTCCAGAAAAGAATGTTCTGACTGCTTTCTGCATAACGGTTCCTGTGAGGCAAATGAAGGCATAGTGCAAAGTAGAGCTGTATGTACTGGAGAAAAAAAACAAAACAGAGGTGGATAGTTGTCAAAAGGCTGTGGCTAACATCTTCACGAATATGCTGAAGATGTTGGTACTCTGGATACCTTTGTAGAATTTACCTTGAAAAAGAGCTTGTCTTGGCAGCTATGGACAGTTTCTGAGAGTTGATGAGCATCATCATCGCTGCTCAAAAGCAGAAATCCTAACTAATATCTAAGCAAGATGATAAAGAGAAGAGAGTCACCTAGGTTTGGTTTGGGCTAGATTTTGCTTTGTCCTTTGGTTGGTTGATTTTTGTTTTGTTTGTTTGAGGGTTTTTTAAATAGAGTAAGTAGAAGTTCAGAAATTCAGGTGAGTAAATTAAGGGTAGTTGATGAGTTTATGAAACTGAACTCTTGGGTTGTGTGTTGTCCTTTACTCCTATGGTAAAAAACTAGTATGTGATAGGAAGAAACTTGTATAAAACGTGGTACTTTAGAAGGCTTTTTGGACTACAAAAACCTTCTTCATTTGTGAAGTATTTCTGGTTCATCATCTTTGTGGCTCTTTGTGGGACTTTCTGCAGTAGGTCTGTGTCTCTCCTGTACTGGGGAGACCAAAACTGGACACAGCACTCCAGGTATGGCTTCACCAGTGCTGAGTAGAGGGGCAGGATCACCTCCCTCGGCCTGCTGATAATGCTCTTCCTATTGCATCCCACTCCATCTGCAGCAAGGGCACACTCCTGGCTTGTGTGCAGCCTGGTACCTCCAGGATCAAGGTCCTTTCCTGCAAAGCAGCTTCCTAGCTGCGTGGCCCCCAGCATAAAAAGGTTCATGTATTAAGAAAGTAATTTTCTTTCTGCTTCATAGGTCTGTTGTTAGAATGAAGTTTAAAATGGTTTTTAGCAGGGGTTTTTTTCTACTGTTGTGGTGATAAAATGAATTTTAATAAACTTTTCAGTATAGTTGTGATGACACCTGAAATTTCCAGTCCGTTTCGGACATAATGATTTGCAAGCGTTGCTCAAGTGAAGAATTTCTGAGGACATTGTGAGTATCCAAGTAAACAGCAGTGCTAGATTACAAGGCTTTTTCAATCTGTGCTAATTAGATTAAAATTGCTTGTTTGTTAGCTGAGGTGTACTGATTTGGATGGAAGATAAAGTAGTGTGCATGTAGACTTCTGCCATGTTGATGAGTTGCTGCAAAAGCATTTTCTCTTGTCACTGGATCTGATACAAATGCAAAATTTATTTCCTTGTTTTCCTTTATTTCCGTGTATCGGTGTATCATACTAGACATCCTGAGGAAAATTACGTTAAGTATTTCTAAAGTATGTTCTGCACGTAATTGACTTTATTTTCTTTATTTGAGAGTGATGCTGTTCTGAAACAGAATTTAGTTTATCTAAATTGTCTGATGCTAGCTGCATTATGATGGATTAGAAAGTCCAAAAAACCCAATAGTCACTTCCGTGACAGCTTGTTTCCTATGAATTTTCCACAGGTCACCAGAAATTGAGGTAAAAAGGACTTCCAGTTTAACTCTGACACTGATATGTTCAGTGCTACCTCTAGCCATTGAAGTATTTATTTTCTGTAATTCATGCTTTTAAACTATTTCTGAGAGAGTTTTGTGAATTTTGTCTAGATGCCCAGGTTGTTAAAGTATTTTAAACATGTGTATGGATTATGTGTTTTTCCTCACTTTTAAGAGCAGGAAATATAAAATCCCCACAAAGCCCACTAGATTTCATCTCTAAAATGGAGATGCAATATAAGGGAATTTGTAGGGGTGTTTTTGATAAAACCAGATTACTTTTTATCACCATGAAAAGTTAGGATGAATCCCAGTAACCATAAGCGTATATCAAAATATGACATTACAGCAATTCCTGGTCACTGCCTTGGTTCGGGAAAGAAAAATACTACTTCATGTAGGTTTGCTCCCAGTGGCACGTGATTTACTGCTTATCCTCATTCTGTGTTGACATGATCTGCAATAACTTTTATGGCACTTGAGGCCACCTCTTCTAAGGTTGCATAGTGTCATTTGGTGAGATGACTGAAATCATTAAGTTAATAGTGATTTACACTACTACAGCATCCTCTCTGAAAAATATCCCTTGATCTTCTGAAGGAAGGCAGTTGAACATACGTTCTCTTCTCTGTTATCACTAAAAACAAAGCAGGTTAGCTTAAATCACCATGGTGTTTCAGTGGGCTAGAAATGTATAGCCATTTGAAGGATACTCATGTTTTAAAATTGCTCAATATTTGTCTGAAGTCATCTTCCCACACTGCTGTTGCACTGTTAAGGGAGATGAGTAAGAAGATTCTGTATTCAAAGGCAAAGAGGAGGCTTTTCATGCTCACTGAATCAATGCTTTCTGCCTAACTGAAAACTGAACCTAAATCAAGTGCCTGTGTTGCTGCTTAATAAATTGAATATCTTCTAATAGTTTCACTTCAGAAAATGTTGGTGTCCTGTCCTCCTTCAACCCCTTGGCTACTCCAAAGAAGCAAGCTACAAGAGGTATGTTTGTACCTAGCTCACATGATTAATTCAGTTCTACACACATATCAAATCAGTAACTAGCAAAGAAGGGTCCAAGGAGGACCTTGAGTCTGAGAGTCTGGAGTTTTCAATGAGTGGCAGGTACAATAAGCAAGGATGATTGGACTGAATCCAGCCAGTTTATAAGTGGGGAAGTCAACACTGGTAGCGTGTCATAAAAGTGTAAGCACAAGATTTATTCAAGGAATATTTAATTAAACTGGAAGGTAATGGAGGATACAGTGTATAGCTCCTCCTTTACAGAAAGTACTAGATTGCGTAGATGATTTATTACTGGGGAGAAATAATGGCTTCATGTTTTTTCCAAGACACAGAATGAAAATGATATGACATTTTAAAGCTACACAAATTGCATTGATATAAACTTAAGAATTTTTGCTGAGTACTGTGCTTCTGTAGATCTACTTGTTTCTGATCTTGTAAGATAAAACATTTCAGGGGAAAGATTTGACTTTGTTTTGCAGCATCTGCTCTACAGTGCAGAAAATTTATAGTGTAGCTGCTGTATGCTGCCTTTAAAGATAGAATTCAACACAGTAAAAATAACTTCCTGGTTAGGGGACCAAGACAGTGTAGGTGCAGAAGGGGAAATGGTTTCAATGTTTATCATGAGAAGTGTATGCTGCAACATGTAATGTTGCCATGTCAAATCTCATACCAGTTACAGGAGTTTTCAGTTGAGTATTTTACATTTGCTGATTTCAATTTAGATTTGTATTCTCTACAGAGTTGTTAAATACAGAGTAAAAACTGTCAATCTGGTATGACTGATGGGATCTTAAATAATGAAGCCTGGCACTGAAATGGCAAAAAGGGGTGAATCTGCTGTTGCCAGTGTGGGGGCTGCTGAGTTTTACAGGATGGAGCAGCTGTATGTAAAGATGCTTTCCAGCCACTCTTAAGGAAGCTGTGAAAATAATACTATTAATACATGTTGGAAAACCAGTGAGGTTTTAATAGAAGTAAACGTCCTTCTCCAGCCTGTGGGCTGCCAGTCCCATTTGGGAAGGCATCTACGTTAATCTGACATCTTGTTTAGCACTGATAACACTAGAGAGTCCAATTAAAATATTTCAAGAAGACATCCCCATACAAGACTACACAAGACTATACTGATTGTCCGCTAATGTGTATTGAATTTTAGCTAAATACAGCCCCGGGTGCTGTGCTGGAAAGCAAGAAAGCTTACTATTCAAGTTCTTAATTCCTTTTATATTGATTTGGCTGCTAATGATATAACCCTCTACTCTAATTAACTGACATCTGCATTAGGCTGAAAAAGAGGCCTCTGCTTGAAACTGTCCACTTGTTTGTGTTATGAAATGTGTCCTTCTGTTATATTTTGCCCAGATTAGGTCAGTCTGTGCAAAATAAACCATCTAAAGGATTGACTTTCTTTTTAAATACCTTGTAAACCAAATTTATCTTTCTGCTGTCTCCATTTCTGCCTGTTTTTCCAGGGCTCCTGTTGCTGGGAAGCCTGTCCAGAGCTGTTTCACTAACAGGGTGCTTTTCTAAACCTTCCTTCCCCATGGACTATTAGCTCCTTTGCCTGATTTGAGGCTGCCAAGAAAGGTGTGAATTGAGATAAAGATGGGCTATGAAGACCTGAGGATAATGGGTCTTTTTGTATGGTTTAGGTTATAAAACAACCAAGATATAAAGGACTTAAATCAAGCTAATAATGTTGCTAGATTGTAATAGGCAGTCTGCTTATGAAACCATGTTGCCAAAATTACAAACCACCAGTTCTCAGTTTGGAAAATTTTGATGTCAAGATATGGAAAAGACAAAATACATGTTCTTTTACATCACTTAATAAGTTAAAGACACTAGTTTGCAGAAGTTCATCATGAGCAGCTGTTTGGGTTCATTATGTGTGCTGTTGCCACATATGTGTTTGCCCATTTTTCTTTAAGAGAAGGTTGGGAGTCTCAGGAAAAATTATGTGAAG
>WAAG01073832.1:0-73750 GCA_013390105.1 Tichodroma muraria
CTCCTCCTCCTCCTCCTCGGAGCAGCAGCTGAGGGTCACTAAGTACTGGGGTCAGTGCAGCAATGCCACAGGACAAGGGTGATGGGGGAAAACAAGGGCTGACCTGTGAGATCAGCCCCCAAACCCTGCGTGTGTATTTGTGCATAGGTCTGGGTATGGAGAGAGGTGGAACAACAGGTTTGTGGCTGCAGTGAAATCCTTCGTCTCTGGCCAATGCCAGACAGGGTGTAAAAACCTCAGCTGTTGGTGGTGTTGACTCAGATGTGAGCCTTTGCTCCACGTTTCAGTTCCTCCCACACCGCTGTCCAAAGATGAGTTGGAAGATGAAGATTAGCACCATCACAAAAACTCCTGTGGAAAGTGACTTGTGCCCAGCCCCCAGCCCACTCCTCATGCTGCCCAGAATGCAAAACCCTGAAGCAAAGTGGTCCCCATGGGCAGTTTCTCTAAGTGCTGAAAACTGTCATATTTATGTTGAATTATCTTCATTCCATTCTGAATCAAGTCCTATGAAGCTGCAATGTACGACATTTCATTTCCTGGCAGGAAAAGGAATGGGGTTATGAAATGTGACTGTCAAGGATTCCTGCATGCAGCTCAGGTGTGGCTTTGTATGGGAAAGGATGAAAAGATTTCTGCACGAAGTCTGGAAATCCACTTGTGGAAATACAGAAGAGCTGATGCTAAACACTTCAGAGCCAAAGTTTTTCTTTCACACAGGCTATGTAAATGCCTACGCACCTCCCTCCTTCCAGGTGAACCCGAGACCTGCTCTTCTGCTGCTATTTTCACAGCATATTCACTCCTGTTCTACACGTGCCATCCCTAGGAAACTGGGCAGAAGCACATTCCAGTAGTTAAATAACACCTAATTTTTTTGCCCAGTCTTCCTGCATCTCTTTCTATTCCTTCCTTTCCATTCCTTTCCCTCCCCTCCCTTCCCTTTCATCTCCAAGCATCCGCTCTCCTTATCGGTTCATGGCTGCCCGACTCTGCCGTTCCTGGTGCTGCACATCCCTCCTGACAGCTGGCAGGGAACTGTGGGAGCATCTTCCTGCTCCACCCTCGCAGGTTTTGGAGCCCTGCAGGGAGCTGCACACTCACTGCTGGCTGACTTGTAAGGGCAGGAGAACTGCCCCAAACTCCACCCGGCAGACAGGAAGGTGCAGGATCTGCTCGACCGAGAGGCCTTGCAGAAGATAGTTCTGGAGGGACGGAAACCTCAGAGCAGTCAGGGCTGTGCAGGAGGCTTGGGCTGAAAGCCCTGGACCCTGCCAGTAATTAATGTAACTAATAATAGAAACAAAATAAAATTCTAATTGTCCAGGATGAATATTGGCTAAGATGCTCATGATCATACAAAACCTCCAGGATCATCTGTGAACACAAGTGAGCTCAGAGAGCTTTTTACAGCCAGAATGTCCCATAGCAATGCTGTGTCCTAACAAAGTGGGAATGATCTGCAGGACCTTTAGCTTTTGACATCCAGGAGATTTTTTGTTCTCAAGGATCCTTTTCACAGATACTGACCACAACTGGTCTTAGACTTGCTCATGTTGAGCTGTGATAATGTAGCAGCTGGATAAAAAAAAAAGAAAGAGGACATTTAGGGTATCTGACTTCCAACATGATTAGTACTGGGAATTTTTATTTGTTTATTATTTGTTTTTATTGCATCAGGACAAAATTTGCAGAATCTCCCAAACTGGCTTAAAGTAGCATTTTTAAAAGCAATTGACTATTTAGGCTTTGGCCTCCCTCTCATTTTATGTGGGAGAATACCAAGTCAAATGTTCAGAAACTTCGCAGTTCTTTAGCCAAACTCCTTGTGGGTACTTGGTAGGTTTCCCTTCCCTGTTTCTAATTTGGTTTATATCCCAAAGCCAACTGGTTTTTGCTTTTCATTCTGTGGGTGGGAAATCTTGTGAGAAGGTATTAACAGCTATGCATCCCAGGCGAGAGATTTCTTCTCTGAACATTCCTGGATGTGTGGAGGAAATTCTTCTCCAAATCAACAGCATGTTTTCAGGCCTTTGTAGTTGTTGTTGTTTTGTCAGGCAGATCTACATCAGGAAACCTGAGCACCTGGAGAAGGTTCAAGTGCAGACTGAGCTTCAGGTCTCAGCTTGGACTCGACAGATATTAATAACAACTACAAATCTTTCATCAGCAGAGCTCTTCCTCATGTTTGTAATGCCTGAAATATTGTTTATTGCTCAGGGTCTGGTGTTCTGGTTGTTCCTCCTTGTGGCACACTTACAGGATAAGTGATTCCTGCCATTTCAGCAGCTTTCACCTCTGGTTTGTCTCTGGTTCCCAGCTGGGGTTGGTGCCCTGGATGCTGCAGCCCCCAGCCTGGGTCGGGTCTGTGTGTCAGGTGTGTCCTCCAAACCCCTCCCTTGTGGTGGGGCATCAGCTGGGAGCTGCTCCTGTCAACAACAGGACCATGAGGCCCAAAATGAGATGGTCACGGGCAAGCTGCAGGTCCTGGGGGAAGCCACACTCTGCTGAGGGCTCCTGACCTCCTCCAAGTCATCCCACTTTCCTGGCCGTAACGACCGGCTGCTCACAGGCACTTGCTGTGATCCCCCCTCTTCCCACTAGATCCAAGAGGGAGAGCTATGCTTCAAACCCCTTCTGTCTCTTTCTTTGCTGTTGACTGTGTTCTGCAGAAGGTTTTTGTTTCTCCTGCAGCTGTTAGAGGTGAGCCAGCCCCTGGGCTCCGAGCCTCTCTTCTTACTCCTTCACTTAGCAGGAGTGACAGCCACCTCCTAAGGAACATCTCCTTTCCAGAGGCAGAGGACAGCAGAGTCTCTGCCTGACCTCGGAGGAAAGGCTGACTGTCAAAAAGAGAGGCAAAAAGTGTGAGGATATGATTTTCTCTTGGGTGGAAAGGCACTGGGGAATCTCCTGTGTCAAGGTTTACCCAAGCTTCCTTTCCCAAAGCCAGCTGGTTTCTGTCACCCGCAGAAGCCCCCAGTGGTGTCCCTTGAGAGCTTAGTAGGCTTCATTGGCCAGAGGTTTGGGTCAGTGTAGTAATTCCTGGAGCAATTCCCTAGCTGGGGGGAAATGTGTGCTCCAAACACAGCAGGGAACACATAAAATAGATCATTGTTCTTTTATCAAATTGTACTTTGTGCTAATAACACTGTTTCTTCCTCCAAGAAAAGATTGGTGATCAAAACTTTAACTACATTTCCAAATTAAATTTGTTAAAATGCTGTCTCCAGTGTGTGTGTGGGAAAGCCCATACCAACATTCATTTTAAAAGTTCAATTCAGTGCTGAGGGTTTAGGGCTAATAATGAATTTAGCAAGGTGCTAGTTAGGCTTTGATGCTAATTATTTTAAGTGTCGTAGGTTCTGATTCACAAGACAGTAATCACAGGTCGTTATTACTGACATTATTAGGTTAAGTTAAAAATTAGCTTTTAGGCTTAGAGCCTCATGAAATGCACTCTGAAATGAAACACCTGTGTGATGCCTTAACAGACAATTGAGGGAAATTAGGCTCCTTAATTAATTAAATGAGCTACAACCATGTGTGTCGTTACACTGATGAAAAATGGTATTTGCACCTTTAGACAGCAATTTTCCATTGCTGAAATGGGACACTGCCTGGAAAAAATGATCACAGATTTTGCAGAAGAGCTGTGACTTTGCTTTGAGATATTGGGGTCAGTGCCCCACACCCTTCCAGGAGTAAGTTGAACCAAAAGGAATTTTGTTGTCTGGACTCTTGAATGGGCTAAAATAAGATCAGCATGTCGGGGCCTTGTGTCTTTAGGAAAACACACACACAAATCCAGTTTTCTGACGCAGCTTTGGTGGCAGGAGACAGTACAGCAGATTCTTTTCTTTCTGAGACTTTTCTATTTGGGTGCCTCTGTCACATCCGGCAGCAGCCCCGGCGTTCACGGAGGGATGAAGTGGTTCCAGCAGGATTGGCTTTTACCTCTGAGAGAGCTGTGGCAGCTGGGACGGATCCCCTCACCTGTGGTGCTCGGGGCCCCCCATCTCCTCTGCCAGCTCAGGGCAGGTGATGACCCTGCTGGTGTCTCTCTAGTGCTCCCAGACCTTGAGACAGCACAGAAAGGAAGCTCCAAGGGGCACTTCCCTCTGGCTTTGTGCTCCACTGGTGCTTTGCCGTCGACAATTCCTTTCCAGGTGCACTGACAGGTACTCGTATTAATAATGTTTCAAATGGGATGGTTATTTCCATATGGACTATTCTACTTCCTTTAGCTTAGGTTATCTGTGGTTCAGAAACTTGTTTCATTGGGAAGGGCCCAATATTTGCATTTCAATGGGACCCTCTAGGTATAAAATCCATTGAAAAGTATCTGCAGGCATGTTTGTGTGGGATTTTGGTCCCTTTGCATCTCGCAAAGAATTGACAGATATTTAATTCAGACAGGGAAGGAAGTAGGATAATGTCCTCATCTCCAAGTGTAAAGTTTCTCTACAAGGAACTATGGAAAGCATTGATAATTCAATTTGCCCAAGAGCATAGCCCAAAATAGGGCACAGATTCCAACCTCTAATCCTCCCCTGCAGTCGTAGGATCATCTTCCTTCTCTTGATCATAAGGAAAACCCAGGAGCTGCTTGCACTGTTGTGCAGGAAGGCAGGACAGGGCACTGCACCACTGGGATGGGTTAGGATTGTGAGGGGCAGCACCTGGAGTGTGGGGCCAGGGTACAGCAAACGCAGCAGTCACCAAACCAGTCCGGCTGCCACAGCCCAAGGGAACACGCTCCTCCCAGCCAGCATCAGCCCCCGCGGAGTTCAGCACAGAGCAGGAGAGGCCAGCAGGGCTCCAGTTCACCTCTTGCCCTTCACACTGGGGTTTGGGTTTTCCTGCCTTTGTTCTTGCTGGGGCTGGGGGGCTTTCCTTCTGTTTTTTCAGACACATCAGGGCCTCCTGCCAGACAAAATGAGCCTGCAGCATGTGTTTTGGTACATGTCCATTACATCCATTTTTCTCCTCCACCTGTCCAAAACAGGGCCGGGGTTGGCTTTCTTTTTTGGAATGAGCCTCAGAAAAATACATGAAAATGGAATCTCCTCCTTCCAAAAGCTGTGTCCAGCTGAAAAGTTATCTGCATCACCAGTATGCACTCAGATTTACAAAACCAGCTTGGATTGTTCGATAGAGCTCTCAAAGATAATCAGGACAAAAAAAGGGGACTATTCCACTGAAATTGTTATGGGGAAATGCACAAGAACACCTACAGAATATGGAACCAGGAGCTAAAGACTCCCTATTGCATTTTGACTCTTGAAATACTGGCAGACCCTGGTTTGTTGAGTTCTGAAAAGAAAAATAATGAGTGGATTACTCAGTTGAGTCTCAAAGCACTCCAATGTGCTGAGCATGCCATCTCTTTTTGGTTTTCTTTTTCTGGAGAGAGAGAGGGAGGGAGATGGAGGAAGAGCTGGGGAACTTGGCACCGGAAAATGGCTCTTTGACTCTCATTCCACTGCTTTTGCTGCTGGGTAATTAGTTGGTTGCCAGCGGTGTATCTGGCTAGAAACAGAATTCACTGCATCACCCAGGAATTGTGGGTGGTGGGAAGTTCTGCCCATGGGGCTGTGGATTAAGTGTGTTGGTGCTGGAGGATAGGGTGTTCCTGTGAAGAGAGGGCCCTCGACTTAGGAATGTGCTCCTCACAAAGGTATGCCAAAGCCCTGGGGCTCCCTGCATCGAGGGTGTGATGTAAGATACAGCTCTTTGTTGAGAGCTTTTCTCCTGACATCCTTGCAACCCAGGCAGATGTGTGGATATCTCCCAGCAGTTACTCCTGGAAGGAAACATTACTGGATATCCTAAGGGGTAAACAGTGCTCAGAGCTGAGTTCAGAAGTGTTGTCTCTTTTCTCCAGCTCTGAATGCGCCGCTAACTATTTTTAGAGTGAAGCACTCATGTCTTATAAGCAGTGGCCAGTTTCCAGTATGGATCCCAGACCTGCAGAGGTGTTCTCTTTGAAATCCAGAGGCATGAGGAATCTGCCAAGACTTAGAGTTTCATTCCAGACCCAAAGCTCAGATCACACTTGAGGAAGGAGCTGCCACAGGGAGATGGGAATGGATGGCTTGGGAGAGCACGAGGCAAGCAATGGGGCTGATGCTGGGCTCCATCCCCAGCCCTGCTCCCAAGGCCAGCTCCTGGCCCTTCAGCTCCTTGTAGCCAGAAGAGATGATCAAGAGATGATCAAGATCAGAGTGGATCAAGGTAATGGCCTCTCCTGAGGACGGCAAGCAGCTGTGACTGACCTGCCAGGACAAGGTGAGCACACCCTGCACCTCCCTGTGCTGCCACTTGCCTTTCCTGGTGTCCCTCACCCTGCTCTGCACAGGAATTTCTGTTCCTTGTTAATCAGGTGTGGAGGTGCTTTCTCCTGTAGCTTCTTTGGGCTGCCTGTGAGCTCCCTGTCTGTGATGAGGGAGATACCAAAGCCACCAGCCAAAGTTGTGCACAACTCCATTATTCCGTGTACTCCCTCCTTTGGCTCATTTGCATGGCAGGACAACTGCTGCTTATTCATCTGTGAATTGTATTTTCCATCCTGCAATTTTCATCCAGGCTTAGGATGAAAGCAGCTGCTGTTGTGTACGTAATAATAAGGACCTTCAAATATTTGTTCCTAGACTTTTTAAGAGTCTTTCTCATCATTCAGGCTGAAATTCTTCCCTGAAGTAGTCTAGTTTCTGACAGGCTGTTTGAAGGGATAAGGTGGAAGATGGAATTGAGGATTCCAGATGGAATTGAGGGAGGAGAAGGAGAGAAGGGATAGGGACAGAGACACAAGCAGATAGATTCTCTTTTTCTCATCCCTATATTTCTGTGCACCAGCCTAGTGTCTGACACTCCTGGTTGTGTGGGAATCCAGGGTCCAAGCAATGACTGTGCTTGTTTGAGATTAGTTGCTTGCCCTTGGTTTTCCACCTCTTCCAGGCAAATGCCCTCTTCTGAGGGAAGA
This sequence comes from Tichodroma muraria, assembly GCA_013390105.1. Taxonomy (NCBI): domain Eukaryota; kingdom Metazoa; phylum Chordata; class Aves; order Passeriformes; family Sittidae; genus Tichodroma; species Tichodroma muraria. The sequence goes on from WAAG01073832.1 coordinate 6,983, forward strand.
GGAGATCCTTGTGCCCTCCAAAATTCAGAGCACAACTGATGTTGAATGCTCAGAAATCCTCCTAGCTGGAGTTTCCTAGCTAATGCTATTTATATCAACTTTTCTGTTTTAACTGAGAGAGGATTGAAGCACTGGGAGCGGAGAGCTGTCATTACACAGGCCAGGAATTCTGTATTCCCACCTCAGATTTCAATTCAATCTGAATTCTCTGAGGCCAAGTGGGTTTGGAGGTCAAATCCAGAAAACCATTTTCCTGTTTCATGTGATGTGGGTGTGTCACAGTCCCTTTGGCCTTGCCCCCTCCGTTACCTGACCAGGCTGTGCTCCACCTCAGCTGCACTTCCCCTGGACTTGAGCTCAGCCTCAGTTCTTGTGAGGAATACAGAGTCCAGCCAATGCTTCTGACTTTCAGGTTCCACCAAGAGCATTTCCAGTAGCCCTGCCAGTAAATATTAAAATCTGCTTACTGCCAATAAAGCACTAATGATCTGTGCTTCAAGGGTACCTTTGTTGTGATGATCTCCAATCAATTCAGGGTTATCCCACGCCCATGCTATGGATGGAAACATTGAATGCATGGAGAAATAAATCCTAACTTCACTGGCAAACTGTGCCATAACGGATGGTGCCTTATTCTGAGGGCCCAGAGCCTGGCAGTGATGGAGGTGTGAGAGATCCAAACTAAGACTGGTGTTATGGCATCTTCAGCAACCCATCTTTGTTGCTCTGGTGAGTCCAAGTCAAATGCTTCATTTGAAAGTTCCCATATAGAAAAGAGACCCCAAGCAAACTTTTCCTGAAATTTGTCCCAGAACAAAGTCAGCTCTGCTTGCAGGCTGCGAGCAGCAGGCTCCATGTGTAGTGCTGCAAACCTGACATAAATCAGAAGGTGTTTGCAGCACTCAGCTGGAATCAGGGTAAAGAAAAGGGCTGTGCATTACTCACTTTATTTTGGCAGGATCTCACAGTTTATCAGGCCACGTACAGCCCTGCACACAGGTCCCTGTGCGGGAAGCTGTGGCTGCTCCCACCAGCAGGCAGAGGTGGAAATCCAGCCTGGAGGCACTGCCCTGCCCCAGCCCGGTGCTGGGGGGCTTGGCCCAAAGGTCTTTGGGAGAAGTAAGATTACAGACAACTTTGGTTCTGGGGTCTCCACACTGCAGTGGGTTTCAGCTAAGGAGGCACTTCAGCCATTTCTGATTAGGTTGAGGGCTCTGGTCCTGCCTCGCGTCCCTGAGGGGTTGCATGCGCAGGGACAGGCGGCCGAAGAAGAAGGGTGGGAGGCAGGGCTGTGAATATGTAAGGTCAGCACTCGATTTTTGGGTCAGTGCATTAAACTTTGTGGGGTTACAGAAGAAAAGCCTTCCCTCCCATGTCGTGTTTTGTCCGGAGCACTGGTGGCAGTGGGACTTACACCTTGGAGCATATTTAGAAGTATTTCAATGCACAGTTGTGACAGAGGAAGGGGAAAATGGCTTCTCTCCAGCCACCCCAGGTGAGGAATATTTTCTGCAAATTGCCATGAGATGTGATGCTTCTTTAAGGTTCACACCTCCTTGAACACGTCTCTTTCTAAGGGATGGATTTCCCTCCACGTTGACAAGAGTTTCTTGCAGTGCAAGTCATGAAAAATGCAGGCAGTTCAATGGAAGCAGTCCCTGGAGCTGAGCAGATTCTCCCATTTGTCCAGTTGGGCAAACATCTGCATGTGACCAGAGGCTTCTGCGTTAATCTCACCCTCTTGCAGTTCTGGGTTATCCTTTCATGTGAGTCATAGTTTGTATCTATACAAAGAAAAGCTTTAAACTGCCTCAAGTGAGGTATTTTTCCAGTACTTTAGCACTAATTAATCATTAAAGTGCCAAGATCAAAGGGTGGGGAACTACAATGTTGGTATGTTCTTATGATCACATTGCGGCCAGCTCCTCTCATAAATCCTGGTATTTTGTGAATTTCAAATCAAATCTCCCATAGAGAATGATTCGGCAACAAGATGGTGGGCTGCTTTCCTTTGCACTTTTCAGAAGTGAGGGGAGCTTTGACTCCTTGAGGAATGCAGGGTCAGCTCCACAAAGCTCAACAAAAAGACCAACCATTATTTTGGACACCTGGGCACCTAAACAAGCCAGTGATTTAGGCATGGATATTAAAACCCAATCTTATGGAGTGAAAGTCCCTGTCCTGAAGATCTGGTAGCTCAGTCAGAGAAGCAGTGAAATGGTGGGAGCCTGGAGTCTATTCCAGGGGTAACTTAAGGCAGTTAAGGGTGTAAGCCTCACTGTGAGCCAGCAAGACTTACTATTGAAGTGCTTAAGTTACTTCTGAAAGTGAAGCTTTTAAAATAATGCTGCTGCTTCTGAAAAACACGTAGCCTAAGGCCATGACTTCAGCGAAGCATGAACCTCAGGGCTCAGTGGCTGTGGCTGTTGCCTTCTCACTGGGACGGCCAGCCCTGGCACTGGGGATGCTCCCACTGCAGGCAGAGGCATGGGCACGGCAGAGGCTGTGCCTCGGCTTGCTCTGATCCCTGCACCTTCCCAGAGCCTCCTGCAGTAGCTCCTGCCTCCTGCAGTAGTCACAGGACTCACTTTCCCTCTTTGGTGGGGTTAACTGGTGTGAAATCCGCAGCACCCAAATGCTTGGGATCTGGAGAAAACCGGCTCTCGTGCCCATGGCTTACTTGAGCTTGAGAGAGAAGCACAGGGAGTGCAAACAGGTCCTGCTGCTGGTGCCCACCCGCGTATGGAGCACCTGAGTCCGGCTGCTCTGGAGGAAAGGGAAGGGGGTGTTTTGCTTTTGTGGGGACTGAGCAGACCGAAGGGCCTGCTTGGTGTTTTGTGTCTGGAGCAGGCCACAGGTGACGCTGGGATTGAAGGAGGGGCAGGGCAAGACAAGCACAAGCCAGCGGCGCACGTAACAAAGCATCTGCAATATTAATAGCTAGCCTAGAAGCAGATGGAATGGAGCAATAGCATTTCTGAAATGTCTTTTTTTTTCCATAATATGGGATGTTTGCAAAGGCCACTATTCCTTCTTATAAAAATAATAAAAAATAAAAATATTCCTTTTTGCTCCCTTTCTTGCTTTCTCTTGTGGGACGTCTGGGACTTGACAGCGTGGGCTCTTGTCCAACACTTGTTCTGACCTAGATTTTAATCTCTGCTTTTTCCCCCTTACCTTCTGCTTAGCTGGCTACTACCTCTAGAAGACATGCATATAATCTATAAAACATTTGTGTTACCAAGTAGTTTTAATTTCTATTTTCAGGAGATACTCAAGACTGCAACAAGAAGTTTTAAATTGCAGTGACCATAAATGTTTTGGGCTGCCAGGGCCACCTTAATAAATATTATTGTCAAGGGACGTGCAGAGCTCTGTTTTGTAACCCACTGGTTGTGAAAGATCAAAAGCAAAGACAAAAGGGGGGGACAAACTTACACCCTGGGAACACCGGTACCTGTCAGCGATGCAGGGCAGGTTGCTGGAATAGCAAATGTGGAGGGTCCTGATAACCTGTGCAGTTTATTGAAAAAAAAAAAATAAAAAAAAATTGGTGGGAAGAGTGTTTGTCTGGTGGGAAGCCGGAAACACTGCTTTAGATAGGGAAAGGCAGAGCAGACCATTCCATGCTGGAGGTTAGAACCACGTTTGTCACACCTTTGTGCTGCCAAAGGAGCACAGCCTTCCCCAGCAAGGAGGTGAAGGCTCAGGGAGAGTGAGCTTTCCCAAGGCATGGAGCTCTGCCCTGCTGGCTCACCCGGCCCTTCTGCAGCCCCAGGGGACAGGTGTTGGGGGAGATTTCCCAGCGTGTGCCGCACTCTCGGCAGCGCTGGTCAAGCACAGCGCACCCCCAGCACTCGGGCACCCTCAGCAGCAGCCCTCGGGGGGTTCATCGCTCTCGCTCCCCTCCAAACCCACCGGGCCCCGTGTGAGCACGCCGCACGCTCCGCGGCGACAGGACGAGGCGATGGCGCAGCCCCGCCGCCCCTCTCCTTCAGGTGCGCGCCACCCAGTGTAATTCATCCGCTAATCCTGTTTGATGAGGCGGAAAGAATGTTTCAAGAATGTTTCATCCCTCGGTAATTTTGTTAACCTCTCCTGGCAACAAAGAAAAAGGCAGGTAATGAAGTTGTTTGAAAGAGCGTAAAACCTGGAGAGCGTTTGGGAGGGGTTCAGAGGGGGATGCGGGCCTTCTCCACATGGCTCCTCACTTCATCTGGGATGTGGAAAAAAACCCCGAACAACCTTGTGGGATATTAATTCAGTCCTTGGTTTCTTCCTTGTATCAATTCTGCTAACTGTGCCTTAAATTTGGGCCAGATGCCCAATGGTTTTATGACATGGTACTGTGGGGAAGTCTGGGCTGGTTCTAACAGAGGCTCTGCTAACAGGGCTGCTCCTGCAGGGACCTTGGGATGCTCCAGCTATTCCTTGTGCCTCTGTGGGAATGGCTTCAGCAGGAATGAATGGTTGGGAGTACCAGGTAGATGAGGTGACTGGGGCTCTGTCAGCATGACGAGAGGAGCAGAACACTTTCTTATACACTGGGTTTCGCAGGGCACCTTCCCTTGTTTGGGCAGAAAATGTCAGGTGGTGTTCAGGTTCATTCCGGAGTTAGTTGTGTGCTGTTGCAGGAACCACATTCATACATTGCCAGGCACATCCTGCTCCTTGCCCAAATGGACAAAACAGGCGAAGAGGGAAGGTGCTCATCCCATTCCCCCCAGCAGGGCTCGGGAGCAGCGCAGCTCACGAGTCCGGTTTAGCGCTCAGCACTACCTTGCAATCAAAACCTAATCACGAGACTGTCCTGCTCCTTTCTGATCATGTCACATCCCGAAAGCTTTGTGGAGGATCAACCAAATCTCCTGTGTTTTCATTTGCTAAGCTCAGTCAAGTGATACAAAGCCCAGAGTGCTTTTACTGCCAATCTGAATTTGCAGTGATTAAATTGCGCTCCTGTGAGGGTTAATTTTCATGGACAGATATGAATAATTATCAGTTAATATGCTTAAGAATCATAAGGAGTATTTGGTAGTCTTTACAGCTGCTTAGCTAACTGAAATTGGCATAATTCTTTTGAATTCAGGCTCTGTAATTCAGTGCTGTCTCTTTTTTTGTTCTCTCCTAATAATCTGATCCCTGTCTTCACATCTTTTCTCCTCTTTGCCCAGCATTTTTTTTCTCACCTTAAATTGTTTTGTCATCACCTGTTCTTAAACCTGCCAACTGATACAGAGATTGGGAATGTTGAGATGACTAAAAACAAGGACCACATGGATGTGTTTGTAGGTATAATTTAAAAACAAAATAAAAAAATACCCATCCTAAGGCAGTGAGCTCCTCACAGTATAAAACTTCCTACCCTTGTTGCTACTGTGCAGGAATTTGGGGTTGTGAGTGAGCAAAGTCACCTCAACACCAGCCTGTTGAACTACATGTGCGTTATGTAATAAATAAATCATTTATTTGTTATATATTTAAAAGGCAGATTTTAGTACAGGACTAAATGACTGAATTCTACAGCTAGTGCAAGGCAGAGAGGCAAATTGGCAACAGTTTATGAATTGAGGACAAATCTTTCCAATGGAACACAGAGTTTGCCCATTTTTTCTGTGCTTTTGATAAATGCAACTTGAAAAGTTCTTGATACAAGACAGAACCACAACAATTTCACTAAATTTACTAAAAAATTAAGGGAAACACAGTCAGTCAAATAGCCTCAAAGAGTAGCATAAACCCAGTAACTTGTGACTCAGGACTGAATTAAATTCCAAGTGAGACACAAGATCTCTTTATTAGACAAATATGTTTCTGCCTAGGATTCACCCAGGAAAAAAGTTCTTTTACAACAGAAACATTTTAAAATACAATTTACCCCCTGTTTTTATCTGCCTTGAGGCCCTGTTAGCTGAGCAGCCGTGGTGCTGATGAACTCAAATTTATGTGCTTACAGGGGCATCAGCTGTGTCCATGTGCCTGAGGTGGTACCAGGAGAGACCATTACCCACAGCTCATTTCTTCTTCCCAATTGCTTGATCCTTGAATCCCTCAAGGAGGCCACCAGTAACTCCCCTCTGAGAGGCTGACACCCACACTCCCCTTTGGAATGTGCTTATATCAGCAGGGTCTCACCTGAAGCCCTGCCTGCACCGATCTCCGTGCTGTGGCACATGGGAGATGCTTCCTGGCTGCTTTCCAAAGCCTGCTATAGGAAGATGTGGAGAGGGTGTATTATTATTTCCCTGGCCATTGCAGGAGCAAAGAATTCAGCAACAATATTTGTTCTGGAGCCAAATTGCTCTCAGACTGCCTCCGATGTTTATTCAGTTGAGGAGAATTACCCAGCTCTTGGGCTGTGCAAGTCACTGGGTAAGAATTCCCAGACGGTATTTTTCTTCCTTTTATTTTATTCCCTTTTGAAACATGTGTCTAGACAAGTGACAGGCAAATGTCAAATGGTTTGGTTGCATAGTTGAATGGTACCTGAATATTTCCTCCCTCAGTCCATCCCTCTGAATGCATTTGACCTGCCCCAGGTTCCTGGAAATTGGGCTGAGAGCCTAGGAGAACAGGCTGTCTTGGGAGCTTTTCATCTCCTTCTGGTGTCAGGGAGTTTAAAGACCTTGAAGCCATAGAGCTTTTGCAAATACTTTGCTCTTTAGATTTCAGATTCTATTGCAAACCAAGAAACAACCAGGAAGCATAAAATGGTAAAAAAATTGAAATGTATATGTATATTACTGGCCAACCCTCCAAACCTTAACGGAACAGAAAGCTGTTCTTAGTTTGAATTGAAAATGCAGTTTGATAACAGAAGTGTTTGAATCCTCCTTTAAGCTCATTTAGGCTTGGAGCTTACTGCAAGTAGCAGGGTGCCCTGGCGCAGACATTGACTATTCCCATGGAATGGGCCATGCAGGACATTTTACCGGAAAAGCTCATGGCCGTGGTCACAGGCTCTTTGCTGAGCTGGACAGAGGCAGTTGGACAAATCCACTTGATTCCAGTAGGATTTCACACGGGTTAAGTCTGCGGCTGGTCTGATTGTTACATTTACAGTACTGGATCAATACCTTCCTGCTCTAAAATAGTGACAGAGCCAGGGCTATTTACTGGAAACAGTTAATTAAGGGTGAGTGAAGGCAGTCAGGAGTCTGTTAGATTATCTGTCCATCCATTTGGTTACTGATTTGTCCAACCAGTGCTGCAGCTGCTCCTACCCCCTGGGCAATGGATAGCCACGTGTTTTGGTAAAGTCTGTCCCATTTATACTATGTCATCATTTTAAAAATTATTTTGGATGTGGGTTTTACTTTAGTAAGTCCTCCTAGGAACACGCTCCGCCTCAGCTGGGGCACTTCCCTCAGGTTTTGTTCTGCCGTGGAGGTAGGAAGGGGGTGGGAGAAGTCTGGTTCAAAAGGCAGAACTTTGGTGTGGCTCTGGTCTCTCCACCACACACTGCTCGGTGCTGACACACAGCAAACACCTGAGCTGAGCCAAAGCACCTAACTCAGTGTGGGAGCGGAGGTTCACTGCCATAAATTAGGTAGGAATAGGGAAAACCACTGATTTCTGCCATCCAGCAGTTCATTCCTGTCCTTATTCTCCAGTTGGCAATCTATAAAAAAACTACTGCAAGACTTGACTCTTCTCTCCAGAGCCAATAACATCCCCCGTGCCAGATGGAGCAATATAATTCAAAATAGGGCAGAGCTAGGACAGAATTAGATGGGGTCAGGAAGCAATTTCCAGAACTTCAGCTCCATTGCACCTGGTTCCTTTCTGCTGAAGGCTGAGTAAGGAGAAACTCAATATTGCTGCTCTGCAGCAACACTGGAAGATTGTAATTTCCATTCCATTCAAATTTTAACATGAAAAAAAGTATTTATGTGGCTTGATAAGTTCCACGCGTCCTTCCCACCTGTTTCCATTTTAATGCAAAAATAGAAACTCTTTAGTTCATATCTTGTTTCCAAGTTGGCAGAAGTCCCTGGGTCGCTGGGTAGTGCTATAACTTAGAGTATGATGTAGCTCTGTCTCTGTCTAAAGAATGAAAAAAGAAGTCTTTAGGCAAAGGGATGCAGTGGTGCAAGACTGGTAATAGATGCCACAGATGGGCTCAGGCTGGAATTAGAGCCAGGTTCCCAACTACTGTTTGGAAAAGACATCAGAAAATCTGTTTATCAGGGAAAAAAAGATTATATAAAAATTATGTTTCTGCCTGAGAAATGAATGCTTAGACCAAAAGAATGCAGGCAACCACAAAGACCCTCCCAAAAAACCTGTCCTTCATTCAGTGTTACCAATCCAAGGGGAGCCACTGAGCTGCCCCAGCCTGAGCAGCTGCTTCACGTACAGCTTTGTCAACATGGAGAAAGGTTCTTTTTTAAACTGTGGGTGATGTCAAGAATAAAAGAATTTAGAGAATAATCCTGAATAAGGAGCAAGTATTTAAACAAAGAGGCACTGTGGAATTTACAGACAAATGCATGAATTGGTCTGTTGTAAAATGGACTGTATTTTACTCAAGGGTGCAGTAGACGCTTCCAGCCTTTCAAATTTCCGCCAAGTGTTAGAGGCTAAGTGCTAAAGAAGATAAAAAAGAGGGATTCTAATCAGTGATGGGATTGGATCTGTCCTGAGAGTTTTGATAGGTTCAGGCTGGACATCTGGAGGAACTTCTTCAGTGGGAAGGTTGGTAAACATTGCAATGGGGTGCCCAGGGAGGTGGTGGAGTCAGCATCCTTAGAGGTGTCCAAGAAATGACTGAATGTGGCACTCAGTGCCACTGTCTGGTTGACAAGGTGGAGATCAAGGTTGGCTCAGTGATCTCAGAGGTCTTTTTGAACCTCAGCGATTCTGTGACAGGATGTGTGATAAGTGGCGCATAATCCCATCTCCAGCACACCTGGATTGGCTTCAGTGCTGAGATCACCGTCCTGCAGCTGGTGAAAGGCACAGCGGCAGAACAGGAAAATTCAGCTGGACAGGCTAGAAGTCCCTGCACCTCCATCACCTCCCACCCGTTTATGTTAGACCTCCCTTTCTGTGCACAGAAATAACAGCTCCCAGCATGGCAGGGTGCTGATGTCACATGTGCAGTTTCTACTGCACTGCAGGAACACTGATTGCTTTTATGCTTTGGAGTCAATGAGAAGGAAAAAAAAAAGAAGTAAAAAAGAACTCGTTCTGCCTCAGCTCTTTGGCAGAAGAGCAATAATTTCAGTGCACACCCCCCACCAATGCTCTGCTGGGTTACAGCAGTGGTGTGGCCTGCAATGAAACACCACAGCTGTGCTGTGCTCTGCTCTGCCTGAGACAGGAATGAAATGTTCTCTCCTCCTCTTCTGTTTGCAACACGGGCAACAGGATTTTGGATTACATTACCTGAGTGGTCAACATCCAAATTATTTGTCCAGATGTAGTGCAGCAGGGCAAAGAATCCCACCCAAAAAACCAGTGGTGTTACTTCAAATATGTATCTGAGTATTTCCATGCTTGCAGCTCTCCTATGTAGGTGTCTAGAGATTCCCATTGATTATATAACCATATGTTTTATTTCGCTCTTTAAAAAAGAAAAAAGATTCAACACATTTTTGTGACATGTTAGATCAGCTAAAATAACACATATAATAATCCTGCCCTGATTGAATTTAATGCCACCATTCCCTGATTCAGGATTAGGCCCCAGTGAGAAAAAGTGGAAGTGTGTGGAAGTGGCTGGGACTGTAAATGCAGTCCCTCTACACTGGGGAGACACTGCTCTCATTTAGTACAGAAATAATATTTTTCCATGACCTGGATGTACACAGATGGTCCAGTCCTGCACAGCACAGGAAAAGCTCCTGCTGAACTAAGAAGAGGAAAATCAGGTTGAAGATTTGGGATTGCAATTGAGGTCTCTACAGCAGGATCAGTGTGGCTGGAAATATGTGGATATTGCAGTTTTTCTTTGGAGAAAGTTGTGGTCCAAACATGGTGCTCAACTCTGAAGAGTCACAGCAAGAATTGTACAATTCCTGCAATAAATCTCAGCTCCCCTTCCACTAAGAAAGCACCAGGGTCATGTTTGTTATACAGTTCTGCAGTGGATTATCTGCACATCCAGCAAACAAGTTCTCCAGGTGCAAAGTGGTGCACGGAGCAACACCCAGAGGGGTAACACTCAGAAACCCCTGAAAACTCCGTGTGGCACCACAACAGAGCCAGGGCAGACCTGAGTCACAGCGCTGAGGGATGCTTCCCAAACACACAGCTTTCAAGGATGAGGCACAAGTTGAGTCTCAGGTGAAGTTTATCACAAGTTTGGCCCTTCCTGCCAGACCCTGGGACAGCCGGCTGACAGGGAAGTGAGAACGACATGGGGGAACACAGTAGAGGTGACATTTTGTGACACAAGGAAGTGGCCTGGCAATGCTAACTGCCCTGTGAGGGTTCACACTGCCATGAGGGCTAAGCCTCCAGGAGAACTGGATCTGTACCACGGTACAGCAAAGGGAAAAATCTCTTCAGCCAGAGTGTGCAAGCAGGGCAGTTTCAGGTGAACTCCCTTCCAGTGTAGATGAGAATTCCATGACTGGAGGGCAGCTGAGAGCAGCAATGGGTACTTTCCAGGCACACCAAGCCAAGCCCACCTCCCAGCTCTCCTGCAATAGGGCATTCAGGACTGATTCTGTGGGTTTGGCTGGTGAAGTTTAGGAATCCAGTGCCAAAGGTGTGCAGTTCACCTGCAAACAGAAGTGATTCTGTCTCTGGCAATAAAAGGCACTGTTGTAGCTGAGTCTTTCTTACCAACCTGTGTTCCATGGTCTGCATGACCAACAGGGACTGAGTGCGAGTTATTAAAAATAATAAGCCGACGAATGACATATCCCTGGCCGGGGAACAAAATACTTGACACACCAGATGGGCCTTCTTATCACTGATTTCTCCTGCTTACCCACTCAATATTGATAACATGCTCAGAGGAGTTCAGAGAGTTGTGCCAATAAACACAAATGCCAAGCCTGTCTGCAACAAGGCTTCATGATAAGAGATGAGAAAAGAAAGTTCTTTCCTGCAGTTATAAGGAGTTAAAAGCTGGTTTTTTTCGAGGATGGGTATAAATCTCTGAACATTCACAGTCACTGGAGGTCACTGGTGGGTCCCCTCAAGGCCTTGGCTGGTGTCTGCCACACGTCTTTGTGTGAGAGAGGTTTCATACATTACTTAGAACTGAGTTGTTGCTGAAATACTAATTTGAGAGTGTTCAGATATATTCATAAATAGTCTGGTTAAAGGATGAACAGCGAGAAGAGAAATTTGGCAGATGATGCAAATCCGGCCCCACAAAGCACTGCAGAAAGGGCTCGTGATCCCGAGTGGCTGGGCAGTGAAATGGCTGATGCAGGGCAGCGTCAACAAAGGCAGAGCACGTGCAGAACACTCACCCTCTCTCTACCTCCACACAGATGAACCCTAAAAATAACACTGAGCAAAGAGGGCTGGGAGGCCTCTGCAAAAATCATTTAAAGTCCATCAGAAGAGACAAAAATCACGTTAGGAATGAACTGGCAAAGAGACAGGAACGAATCAGAAAACACCATTACAGCACTCCTTGGTGAAACTGCATCTCCATGGCAGTGTGTTTTCTGGCCATGGAACTCCAGAAGAGTTGGGCTGAACTGGAAAGCACAAGGAGGAAAGCATTCAGGATGAGAAGAGGTGGGCAACAGCTTCCACAAAGACGGAGAAATAAGCAGATGAGGAGCCTTTAGGGGAAGAGTTACAGAAGCAAGAGGTTCAGTAAAGGTCTGTCAGATCATGACTGACACAGAAAAAAGCAAATAGGAACTGGCTGTTCACTGGTTCTCCTAAGAATTAGAGGGACCTGGTGGTGCTGTCACACAAGAAGGTTTAAACCAACAGAAGGAAGTACTTTTCATACAAAGCATAATTAAATTGTGGAACTCATTGCCACAGGATGTGGCGGAGGCCAAAAGTTATAAATGGCTTGAGAAAGGGATCAAAAACATTTGAAGAGGATAGATCCATGGGTGGCTGTTAAAACACGCTGGTCTGGAGGCAGCCTCTGCTTCGGGAAGTCCATAAACCGCGGATTGCCTGCAGCGAGGAGGGTGCAGCAGGGGAGGGATTGATTCTGCATTGCCTGCATCACCTCCTGGCTATGCTGGGAGACGGGGTACTGGGAGAGGGGATACTGGGAGAGGGGGTACTGGGAGAGGGGATACTGGCCCATGCGGCCTTTTGCTGTGACACTGGCCAGGTCCCAGCTCTGCTGTCTCTTCTTACCTTAATTAAAAAAAGAAACAAACAAAAAGCAACAAAAACACAACCTAAAACAGAAGAGGGGGAAGAGGCAGCCCCAGCCCTCCATACACAGCTAGTAGGCAGCCTGGTCGTTGTTTTATTTTCTTTAGAGTGGACTTTGTGTTGCAAGTGGCAGGAAGCCATGAACCACAAAAATAAAATAATTCTAACCCTAGTGCTAAGTAAGGAAAACAAAGATGGCTCAGCAATTAGCAGCATTATATATGTTAGTACTAAGTAACAACAGATGTCAGAACTTGAGCCCTTTGCATTCCTCGCAATCCTTCAGAAACCAAAGCCTTTTGACGTCGCTGTACATTATTGCAGTTATTTTGGGGCTGGGAGAACAGCAAAGGCTCTTTGAATGCTGAAATATGTAGGCTGCTAGGACTGGTTGGGTCTTACCTGCATCTCCCTCCCTGTCCTGTGTCCCTCTTCCCGGGCTGGTGTGTGCTGTAAACCCTGCTCTGTAAAGACATGCGCTGGCCATGAGTCATTAGCAAGCATGCGAAGCTAATTGGCAAAATACTCATAAAAGATTTTGAAGGTGGGTTAATTACAATTCATTACACTGTAAACTGTCCCCGGGCTATTGTTAAAAAATGCAGAAGTTTCAAGGTCCAGTATTTTATGATTCATTTTGCCATGCAGTGAAAAACAGACTCTATATCAAACTACATTCATTATAGTTAAGACCACAAAATCTTTATTGGTTTTCCCAACATTCCCTCCTTGTTATATGCATTCATATGGACTGCACATTTCTAGCAATTGGCAAGAAGGCATGAAATAAAATTTATTATATTTTCTTACCTTCTACTTAGTGCAACCTTAAAAACTGCCTGCTCTCACTGCTTTACCTCTTCCCAACTCAATTTGAGCTGATAGGATGGGACATGGAAAATGAACAGAGCAATGACTGGGAACAACTTTGCCACATTGGTGATTTAGTGTGATGAACTTGGATGCTGCATGTGGACACAGGAACTTCAGCTCCAAAAGAGTACTGCTAATGAAATGGAGATAGTTTCTCCTCCTAGTATAATAGATAATTTTTAAAAAATTCAGAATAGGCACATTTTTACCAGTTACTGGTATTTCCAGATGGAGGCTCTTGTAGCTAAGCCCAGGATGTACCTTCAGAGAGACAAAGGTACCACTTTACTCACACGAGTGACACTCCCCACATGCTCTGCTGGACTTTTGTCCCCTCAGAGCCGGATTCTCCAGCTTATAAAAGAAGATAACAGAGCCTTTGACTGTCTTTTCTGATGCCAGGACTGTCAAATCCGACTGAGTAGCTTGGTATAATTCTCAATACTGCTGTGTTGAGAAAAATTTAATAGAGGACCCAGCTGCGACCCCTGTGGGAGCAAAGCCAAGCGCTGCTCATCAGTGCCACCTTTGTGCCCTTCTCCGGGGTGCTCCTTATCTCCTTGTGCTGGCTGGCACTTGGGCTCTCCTTTGAGGCTTAAATGGTGCCATTCAGCCAGGCTTTGCTGAGCTTTGCTTCTGCAAATCCAGGGGGCTCCCCTGGGCCGGCCCTGCCTGTGTGTGGCCGCAGCCAGGACTGCTCTGCAGGTACAAGTATGACCCGCAGAGAGTGGTTGTGGGCATTCCCGGCTCGGCCGAGCTAATTTTGGGGTTAACACATAAACATAGCATTATTGCAAAGTCAGTGATGAGATAGCCAGCGACTATGGCTCTCCCCCGTGAAAAATGTTGATGACATGGGTGGATTTGGTTCTTTCAGTCAATATTTAACTTTTTGACTTTTTTGAGGTGATGGGGAGAGGGGGAATACTGAAGAAATCTCTCACTCAGGCAAGCACTGAATTGCTGGTTCTTCGTTTTTTCTTGTTGAAACCTCTAAATCTTTCAATGAAACTGGACATTTTTGGAGGCAAAGTTTTTCATTCAATTGAAAAATGCCTTCTCCATTACAAAAGAATATTAATAGCAAAAATCAACCCAAACCCTTCCAGCTTGAAATTGGCCACATGGGAATATCAATCTGTTCTGGTAAGACTCCATAATGGATTTATTGCAGTGTGCAATGTTTTTGTTTGCATTAATGTAGTATGAAGTGATAAATATCTTGGGTTGGTTCTTTTGTCTGAGGTTTCCCTGGGAAACTGAATTTTCTTCAATGGCAGTGTCAGAACTGCCATATTTATTAGGACCAGGACTCTGGTTCCCAGCAGAGATGTGCAGAGAAGAGAGAAAACTGACCTGAGCACTTATGATATTTGCCCTGGGTGTTTTGCCAGGCTCCACATCTGCTCTGTCAGCCTGGGGCTGATCCCATTTGAACGATGCCTCTGGAAGCTGCGACATAGGGAATGGAGCTTGAGGGGTCACCTGTGCTGCAGGATTTACAATGGGGGCATTTTCCTACCAGGAGATGCACCACATGGACGTGCCTCTTGCTTCCCCTCCTGAAATGGTCTGGTGGGGACCAAGAACTGGGCAAATCCCAGAAGGTTTTCCCAGCACAGCAGCCAGAGCTCAGCTGGGTTTTCAAAGCTGGTGGGCGTTGGGAGCAAAGAACTTGGAAATCAGAGTCCAGTGACAGTGATATTTATGGGTACTCTGACTAATGTGTGCCTGGGACCTAACAACTATATCCAAAAACTTTAGCAAATATTCTTTTGCCTTGTTTTGTTTTGTTAAGAATTATAGCTGCTCCTGTTGTCTTCTCACCTGGAAGTAGCACATGGAGCAGCTCTGGCAGCTTCCCTTTGTGACATTTAGCAATGTCAGTGCTGTCATTGGACAGATGGACCAGTGACTGAAATGGAAACAAAGGAGGAACAAATGAGTGACCAAAATTTTCCAAACTCTCCCAGATATTTGTTTCTAGCGGTGGAGATATTTTGCAAGTGGCAGGTGTCAGTATTAAGTACTGAATTCTTCATTCTCCCTTTGGTCTCATTACAAATGTGGTATTTGTTTTTAAACTAGGCTGACCTTTTTCATCACTCCTTTTTAGTGTCATTCCTCTGTAAGGCTCACAGATGCTGAATTTGGGCAGGACCTTTTAGCCACAATATAATCTATTTAATATAAGTATATAAGATAATATAAGTAATACTTAATATAAGATACAATATGTGAAGCTCTAAAATTTCAGAGGCTCCGTTAAGAATACTGTGCAGAAATTGGGATTTTTGCCATTGGCTTGATTGGCTCCAAAATTATACCCTTGCTGCTCCTTGGAAGTCATCTTTGATTTGGAAATCATCTTGACAAGTGCTGTGATCCATTGCTCTCCAAGGAGATTCCTGCTACTTCATTGTTTCGACGAGGCTGTAAATAAGAGAAGAGCTTTACTCATCCAGTGCTCCTCCGGTCCCAGCTCAACTCAGAGTACTCAGGAATGGGCAACAGCAAAATGTTAATCACATTCCTTTGAATCTCAAAACAAATGTTGAGTAGAGCTTCTCCAATGCTGTAGAAAACTCTCCATGGGAAACTGTCAACATTTCTATTTAACATATTGTCTCAACATTTGGCATCTGTGAATCAGCTGGTGAAGTATTCAGGAAAAGAAAATTTTTTAGATATTAGAAATATATATCTGTGTGAGTTTATGTACATAAAATGTAAACATCCTTCTATCTCAAACAGACATACCACCTATATAAGGTTTTTCCTTGCCAACTATGCGTGTGTATGTGATATTTACATATGACAAGAGGGAAGTTTTCAGCCAGCTCCAGCTGGGAGCCAGTCACCTTGAAGGCAGAGTTGTTTTTCACTTGTCTGTTTAACAAAGGCTGTTTTGACAAATGGGCTCTCCTCGCCAGGAGCTGGACTCCCCAAAATCTGCTCTGGGATGTCCTGCCTTTGGGATTGGCCATCCCTGTTGGTGCTTCCAATCACTGCCATCACTTAAGGTCTCTGGACTTTTCCATGCAGGTGTTTACAAAGAGAGCTGGGCCCACCTGGCCATCTGTGGCAAGAATCCCGCTGACCTCAGCAAACCTGGACTTCATACCCTGTCCCTGGAAGATGTCCCTGGATTCCAGTCCCTGGAAGATTTTTACAGATATGCAACTAACACACTGTCCATCTGCCTTAATTAAAGCCCCCCTTCCTTTTGCACTGTCCATGGTATTAATGTCCAGTTCTTTCAACCCCTGCTCTCATTCCAGGCCTAGTGGAAGGTGCCCCCTCCCCTGCTTCCATTGAAATTTATCCAGGTTGGTGGAAGTACCTCACTGAAGGTCCCTCATGTAAAGTGCTTCCTCCAGTAAATTTGAAGGGATAAGACATCTCACAACTGGCTTTTATAACCTTACAAAAAGTCTGGCTCAAAGCTGCTGACTTTTTCTCTAGCAGAGAGAGCTGCTCAGAGATGTGCAGCACTTCCCCCCAGCGAGCCAAACCCACGGTCAGAGCAGGGAAAAGTGTCAGAAATGGTTGCACACATGAGGCACCACAGTCCAGCTGTGTGTGACAGCACAGCCGCCACTCTTGGAGCCAATAGCTTGCCAGCAGAGATGCCATCTTTGTCATCTTTGACAACCTTGATGGGATCACTGCCATGAAGGCAGCTGAAGCCCTTCAGTGAATTCAGGTGCCCTGTGGGACCCTTCCCCCCGAGAAGATGGAGCAGCAACACTGGTTTGCTCACCATGTTTAAGTCATGACGAGCACCTCCAGGCAGCGCACTCTCACAGCCTTTCTGTACAATGTCTGATAGAAGGCCCTTGCCTCAGCTCAGCCAGTGCTACATGGAGGCAAATAGCAGTGCTTGGCAGGCTGCAGATTTCCAGCTAGAAATCTAACACCAAATAGTTCTCATTCTCTTCTGCTCTTGGCACTTGGCCTTATTCAGGATGATTTTGTTTTGGTTTGCTTTCTTAAAGAAGATACAAGACCAGATCCTGAGGGGCCTCTATCTCCGATTCCCATTATGGTTTACATTTCACTCACTGGCAGACTGTCTCAGAAGTGTCCCAGGGTTTCCCCTTCAGATTTTAAACCAGCAGAAAGCAAGACAGCATGACCTCTCTCTGGTCCTGGAGCTGCAGCTGTAATCAGAAGCTTTATGATGAAGTTCAGCTGGAAGAGCAAAGGAGAGGAGAAAAAAAACCAAAACGCAAACCAAAACAGGGGAATGCCATCAAAGTCTTTCAGAGTCAGAAATTCATTTTACCTTTGTCAATGGTTGTGGTTTTCAAGGATAAAGATCAAAGTGCTGACCGCGGGCAGAGCTCTGACGAACACTGAGCTCAGCCTGGGGAAGCCTGGCATTAGTGCCACAGTTTTTCTGTGTCTAGACGAGCACGGGGTGCTCATGCCAGCTTTGGCAAACTCGGCACCTGAGCGCTTGCATCAGAGCTGGAGCACGAAGAGTGAGGCATCCAAACTGCAGGGGGGAGAGAGCAATCAGACTCCAGCAAAGTGGACCTGGACAAAAGAAGTTTAGGGGGAAAAAAAGGGACAACCAACCAAAAAAAACCCCCAAAAACCAACCCATAAAAAGCCCACCCTCAGAAAGACAGCTGAGAGGCACCCCATCTTCCAGGTTTTTGCATTGTGATTAATGTACACAGAAAGCTTAGATAGCTGGGGGAAAGTAATGCCAAATTTTTATCAATACAGGTGAGCTGGCTTCATATTCTTCCAGCCCTTTCATGTGGAAATGAGACTGCATTTGATGGGGCCAAGCCCATGTTTGAAATAGCTCAGCTGGGATGTGCTTGTGGTGAGGGTTCAGGAGCCTGTGCTGGGAATCCTACAGCTGGACCCTTCCTGGGGGCAGAGAGTGCCTCCAGCTTCCTGCCTTTGCCTCTTCCTCCTGGGGAGGACAGAAAGCTCTTGCTCCATGGGGAAAACACACCAAGCTCACTCCTTGAGCTGATGGACTGTGCAAGGGACAAGGTGGGTTTGGCTGCTGAGGGCCCTGGCCTGCACGGTCCCCACATTCCTGAACACTCTCTTGCACAGACCCTTAAAGGTACCCCGATGCCATGTGCCAAAGGAGGAGGGGTAAAAGGGGCAGGACACACCCCCAGGTTCAGCAGCTCAGGTTATTACACCTGGGGCCCTGCATGTGCTTGCTCTGGGGCTGCTGCTGGGACACAGGAGAGAGGAGGGACGGCACTGATCCCTGCCTGTGGCACCCCGTGCCTGGCTGAGCCTGAGGCTGCCACACAGGCTGGGCACAGGGATGAGTTCTAAAACCACTGCGTGCTGCTGGACAGCCCCACCACCAGAGCATCTCAAAGCTTCCCAGGGCCTTTAAACCAAACATTTCTCCTCACAGTTACTCCGGCTTCCACCAGCCACAACAAGTTCAAAAGAAACTGCAGCTTGATGTGGGCAAACATGATCTCCAATGGATGAAGACAGACCAGAGGAGATATTTTCATGAAGCAGCTGGTTTCAGCCGTGCTTCACACCAGGGAATGTGCTGCCCATTGTCAGGAATAGGCGTAGGACTTGCTGGAAACAATGAGCTCAGAGACCGCTCATGCTCATAGCTATTCTCAGTCCTGCTCCTGACTCACCTGCATGGCCTCGGGTGAGGTACTTGCAGATCTGTGCCTTAGTCTACCCATTGGTAGTGGCAGAGATAGTAACAGTCTCACAGAGTGGTGAGAGAATTAGTTAATTAATATTTGGAAAACAGTTTGTGCCTTGACGTCTTTGTGCCTTTGCTTACCCATCAGTAACATCAGAGATAATAACTGTCTCATGGAGAAGCACAAGGATTAATTAATTATTTGAAAAGCAGTTTGAGATTCTTGGATGAAAGGTTCTATGTGAGTAAAACATATCATTAAAAACATCTCCTGGTCCTCTGTGAAGTAAAAATAAAGCTGTAGCTTCTTAGTCATTAAAATAATTAAACCATAAATACTATTTATTTTAATCTTCCCTTTAAAAACATAATCTCATCTAGGCAGTGATACCAGCCAAATAATGAAAAATGTTTCAAATTCAGGAGACCTATCAATTTGAAGAGCTTGATTCTTAATTGCTTTTTGATGTCTATCAATGGAAAGTCAGAGCAATTGTATTTACTGATGCTGGGGCAGCTGGGAGGACACCCACAGCTCCTCTGCCTCCACACTCTCCTGGGCACAGCACTGTGGCTAAACAGGGTTTCTCACACTCTCCTATTTGACTTGCTAACCAACAGGGAGGTGCAGAGCAGCCCATCTTACAGGCATATTCCAAAGGCAGCTTCCCCCAAAAACGGGGGTGCACTGAAGCAGGACTGCAGGAGCAACTTCTCCTCCCTGGAATGGTTGCAAGGGGCCAACTGGACCAGGAAAAGGCACTGTCAGCCCTTGATCCAGTCACCCCTTGGCACCCTGGGCAGCTCACACTGCTTGTCTCTCCAAAAACTCAGCACTGAGTGGGTCTTGCACAGGTCCAGGGGGAGAGAGACCCCACAGCAGTACTGACCAACAGAGCACAGGAACAGCAGGAGAAGGATGGGGTCTGTATTTAAAATCATCTTTTATATAGAGAGGTACATGCTAAATGTGGAAACCCCTCTGGGAACTTACTGCAAATTGAGGCATAAAATACGTGCATTTGGCCCATGTATCTCTCTTTGTTTCTAGTTTTTGTGCATGTTTTTGTTTTACAAAGTACATAGGTGAAGCAGAGGCTTGCAGGATCAAGTTTTTAATTGAAAGGAGCCTCTTTTAAAGTGTAACTACTGCTGGGAACCTGCTGTGCTGGTCACCCCAGCCACCACCCCACAGAGCCTCCCCCAAGCTCAGAGGGCCTTGTCTCACCCTTTCCATGGCCTCCCACTTCTCTCTGCCTGTAGAAGATTTTGTGGCAATCACCAGCAGCCTGTGTGGGAATGTGGGGAGGAAGAAAGGATGTAATTGCCTTCCTTAGCCCCAGCGCTTTCATTAGTTAAATGTCCTCCCATCTTTCCATGCTAGTCCAGCTTCTACTGAATTTTCATCAGGCCACAAGAGGCCTTCAGGGCCATTTGAAAGCAACCATCAGATAAAAGCGATTGCCATTCTCCTTATGAGGCAGGCAGGGAAGCAGACACGGGCAGACTGGTCACACAGGAAGGAGAGAGAGGAGGGACCCGGTGACTCAGAGCCTTTGACTCCCAGCTGTCAGCTTGAGACGCCACTCCAGCCAAGCATAAAAGCACATGGTTATCTCTCAGCTCATGAATAATCCCATTGATTTAAGCCATAAACCCCAGCTTCCAGGCCTTCACCGTCTGACTACGCTCACCAAGAGTGGATAAACAGGAGTACAGGTCTGGATATTCCTCTTGACCTAGAGGAATGGCAGCAAATAGTAGATTCCCTGGTTGAGGTTTCTAAGAGAACCAGCAATTGGATGAAGAGGTGGCTTGGTCCCCAGGATGAGGAGTCCCTCAGGGGTGATGGAGGTCTCTCCACACCAGACATGAGTGAGTTCAGCACCTCCCTCACAATCCTGCTGGATGTGTGTATGCGGTGCTGCTTGGTGACATTGACCTCAGTGGTGATTCCCCAGGCCCAGGCAATGTGATCCCAGACCCCAGGCTTTGCTGGAGGTGAAAGGGGCATTTGCACATAGGATGATACCCAGAGTTTTCTCCCAGCTGGGGTTACTGAGCTCTTCATCCCTGTGCTCACACAGAATTGGGAAATGTCCTAGTTGCGAAGGAATCTTACAATCAGAAATGTCCCTCAAAATTCAAAAACCCAGTTCAGGATACAGTTCACTCCCCCATGGCTTCTTCTGGCTTTGCCTTTCTAGCACAAGGCTGAGAGATCCAGGGAAACAAGAAGGAAGCTCTGTTCCTGTTGCTGATGGGAGAGTGAGGGAAGCAACCTGAAGTATGGTGGTGTTGCTACCTGATGGTCGAGCATTGTTCCCTTCTATTATGCAAAGTAATCATTTCACTTCACAGACAAAGTAGAGAGGACCAGAGATAGCAGAGTTTTTGGGAAACACAGCCCATAGCTGACTGAAAAGTGTTTTCTACCTTTATCTGTTGACACAGGATTTTAGCTGGATGTCTGCTGTTCAGCCCTTCCCCAGAGGGGAAAGGTGTCAACTCTGAGAAAGAACCCAATGAAAATGGGGTCATTCTGTTAGCAATTTAGAGGGCAGGGTGTGGGGTTTTGCAGACTGGGAGCTGGTGGTTTAAATAAAATGTTCAATAAACCTGGGCAAAGCCCATTTTGCTTCTATTTATAAGAAGCTTTCAGTTTGGTCCTTTGCAGCCTTGTGATCTCTCATCTGAAGATGTGTGAGCTGAATGGACCAAACCCCATTGCCTAATATGTCCAGATATTCTTCCTGGTCTGCATCCATCTGCTGCCTCATGTCATTATGGCATGTTGACATGAAAACAGAAGGTGTGAATGGAAAGCTACTTCTGCTGGCTTTAGCTCACGACAGCTCAGATATGGGTGCAATGCTCCCCCGGGCACTGCATGAGGCTCAGCCTGCGCTGAAGCAGTGCTGGAACACATTTCTGGGGCTGAGGCTTCCGGGGGGGCTCCAAGATATAAAAAAAGGCCAGGCTTCCCTTATGGACTCCCAATAACTGAAATTCAGCTATTAAACCTCAGTTAGGAAGGGTGGGTGGCCCCTGCCCTCACTCACAGCTGTGGGGTCTCAGCTCTCGGCTGATCTCTGAACCAGTTCCCTCTGAGACAAGAAGTTCTTTAAGAATATGTGGCCAATACCAAATTCATGCAGTTGGTTGCAGATTCCCCTAGCACAGATGCTGGAGTTATAATCTGCATTTAATTTCCCCCTCTTTCATTTCCCCCCGCTAGGAATACAAGGGGAAACAAAACCAGGAAAGGACAGAAAGGGTGGAGGAGCCCTGCTTGTGCCTGGCTGCTGGGACTTGGCAGTCTGAATCCTGCTCCAAGCCCATCCTTCAGACTTCTGCCCGACCTCAGGTAAACTGCACCACAGCTTCCCCATTGCTCAGAAATAGTTAAATACACCACTCATTCCATAGCATTTACAAATCAACAGGTGGGAAAGCATCACCTTGGAGCCAAGCACCTGTAAAATTGCTTGCTAAGGTATGTGCTCCCAAATTCAAGGCATGGAAAACCCAAGGGTTTCATAACAAAATGTGGAAAAACCCCTACAAGTATTCCAACACTCCCTTTCAGGCCACACTCCGAAAGCAAGTGAGACTATAATGGAGAAATCCTCCTCTGGCAGGGGGCCAGAGCCAGAGCACCCTTTGTCCAGTCTCAGCCTACTTCAGCCCTCATAAAATCCCTGTGGGAAGAGGCTGGCACGGCCCAGACACTCCATGGCATTGTCCCTTTGCTCGTGGCAGCAATGCCAGCTCATGGTTAGCGTCTCAGTGTCTGGCCAAAGTGCGTGGCAGACAGCTGTGTGAACCCAGGACTTGGGAAAATGGGGATAACATCAGGAAAAAACAAAAACATCTTACCTACCTACTGCTCCCATCTCGTCCCACTCTGGGAGATGCCTCCTTGCTGTGGACTGAGTCAGCGCCCGGTCTTGTGGTCCCTCAGCTCTCCATGGAGCTGCTGCCCGCTCCAGGCTTGGGGCTCTTGGCATGTGGCATCCATCCCACGTGTTGTGTCCCATCTGCTGCTACAGGCAGCACTGGGAGCAGTGGCGTGGCTGTTTGCACCCTGTCTGGGCCGGTTGGCCCCCACCGTGTGTGTGTGTGTGAATGCAGCTCCCCAGTGCGTCGGGGCGTCAGGACGGAGCAACAGCCCCTAGCCAGGAGTATTCGCTGGCTCCTTTGAAAAATCTCCCCAGATGTTCATGGGATCTTAGGTTACCACAAAGTATCTGCCTGGATCTGGGCTTTGATTCTCCACTCTGTAGCTTTATTCCAGGCTGGCTGGGGCAGTGCCTTTCCCTCAGAGACCACAACTGACAGTTCTCCTCTCAGGGCGAGGGAGGAATGGGGCAGTGGTTGCATTTTGAGGGTGGGGAGAGGGAAAGGCTGTTTGAGGCCATGGGGCAGCTGCAGGGCTGGTGGGGATGATCAGGCTGGTGAGGCTGGTGAAGAAAAAGGAATCGCCTTTTTCCTTCTCTGGGTGGGATGGTGAGGTGGATGTCTCACCACTTCCAGCTGTAACAAACGTGGGGGGCTGAGCTCCAGCAGTAGATGTGTCACCCCCACCACCTGCTCTGCTGGCGAGAGTGCCTTTGTTCTGCAAAATAAGCAGAGACAGGGATGCTGAAATTGCCAAGTGGGAATTCAGTTTGTATTACTCTGAGAGCTGGCCAAAGAAGGAGAAAACATCCATCTCATGAGGGTTTTCAAGATTTGGACACTCGGCTTCATATTTTGGTATGCTCAAACATGATCTGTCAACTCCCATCAAGGGAAACAAGAGGAAGAACAAACAACTCAATCTGCAAAAGTCAGGGCTGCCATGGTTAGAAAGTTCGTGAAGCACATGGCTAAAAATAGGTTAGACTGAACTCAAGATGAGAACACAACTCCACAACTGGATATTGTTGCGTTCCTTTCTCTCTTGTGCTAAATCCTGGAATATTTAGGAAGTGAAATGTAAAAACAGCTCTTAAAAGTAATAATAACCCTCCTACCAAAATTAAAGCTCAGCTGTGCAACTTCCACATTCCTCAGTCATGTAT
Source organism: Tichodroma muraria (assembly GCA_013390105.1). NCBI lineage: Eukaryota > Metazoa > Chordata > Aves > Passeriformes > Sittidae > Tichodroma > Tichodroma muraria. Next base: position 30,896 of record WAAG01073832.1, read on the forward strand.
TTGTGTTTGAGAAAATTAAAATTGAGGTAAAGATTTTACTTACCTGAGCTTTAGGTGTCTCCACTATTAGTAGGCCACAAACGAATTGAATGGATGATGCAAAAATGAGTGCCAATAAAATATTTACACCAATTCTTCATCCTGTGTGAAACTTCTTTTATATATATGCATATATGTAATATTATAAATAATAGGAATTATGCTCATATTTTGTACTAGGGATGTAAACACTGGTCCCAACAGCAGCGGCAAATGAACCACTCACATTTTCTGATTTCATAATTTGCCTAGAGGATGGATATATAATTACACTATAATTAAGTATAATAAACAGAGAAAATGATTTGAGAAGGAAAAATTATCACAGCCTCAACCACATCAGCCAGAAGCTCTCTTCTAATTAAGTTATTTTATTAAACAAAATGTTTTTAAGGTGGGTCTGCTTTGAAATTGTACATTACAGCCCATGTAATGCAATTTATTTTATAAGTAAAGCACAGCTTATGTATGGACAGAAGATACCTGATAGGACTCATGAAACACAGAGCCATTGGGTCCAGCCCAGCCAGGTGCTGAGTCCCTCACAGCCCCGGCCCAGGGAGCAGACCCTGAGCACTGCTCTGGGAAATTGCAGCCTTTCATGTGCACTCACTCACAGGCTCTTGGTATGTTACTTGTTTGTTTGGGTTTCTTTCTGATTTAAGGGAGAGATGAGAGCACCAGGTAATTCTGATGCTGTCATCCTGTAATGATACAGTGGAGGCAAAGGACAAGAAAAGAGGCAGCTCAAGCTGGCCCAGATAACTGATGGCATTTGGAGTTGAGTGTCGAAGCACTCTTCCCTCTCCAAAGCTTTACCCTCACTGGTGGGGCTCAGCGCTTGATGAGAAGACGAAGCTGTCTTTAATGTTGCTGTGGCAGAAGAAATCCAAATCACTGGATCCTGAACTACAGGACTCAGGAGGATGCCCTAATCTGCTCCTGTACACGGCAAAGGCCACCACACACCTCCAGCTCATTCCTCTTACAACTACAGCTTAGTTTTTCAAACACTTGCCCCTAGCCACTCAGGGACTACAGGAGCCTTGGGGCATTAACTCTGCAGGAAGCTACTGTTCCTGTTCCCCACCACCACAGAAAGTAAAAAGTGTTCAGCTTCAAGTTCCAGCCAGATGTCTGGATACATCTGCCTCATTTCCCTTCCTCTTGCAAGTACTTGGAGATTGTGATCAAGCCTTTCTTCCAGCCTCTCTCCTGTAAGCTCATTGCCACCTGATACCAATCTCTGCTGGTTTCCTAGCTCTTCAAGGCTCCTCCAGCCTTGCAATATTCTTTGGGAAGATCTGTGTGTATCAACAACCCGAGTTCTTAGCTATTCGCTCCCTTCTTCAAAGTTTACTTGCAACCATTTAGGTTTACTTTCATGTCATTGTAAGAAACAGACAACTTCAATAGCACAACCTGTTGGTACCTGCTTGGGGTGAGATTTAAGAATGGATTTGCATCTCGGCATATGAGAAAATCCCTGGACAAGGCCAGGTTGGATGGGACCCTGAGCAACCTGATCTAGTGGATGACATCCCTGCTCACGGCAGGGGTGTTGGAACCAGATAATCTTTAAGATCCCTTCCAACCCAACACATTCTATTCTGTGATTACAAGGACAGTCAGGGAAAGAAGTAACTGTGTCCTAAAATATCAGTAGTGTACAACAGCATAAGGTCCTTGAACTCAAAATGTTGAACATCATGTTATGAGAACATCTCCAAATGCCCAATGAAGATCTTTCTCCAGCTCTGCCTACTGCTCACCAGGGTAACAGAGAGCAGTGTGGTGGTCAAGAGGAATCTTCTCTTCTTTGGAGTTTTCCACTCAAGTATTTACAGAGCTTTGAACCACAAAGTGCTGTGGGTTATGGATGGATTGCTGATGTGTGTGGCTACAGGATGCCCCGGGGTCTGTGTCCTCCTTGTGCCCACTTCAGCTCCTCTCCCCATCCCAAGCACTCTCAGGTGAGTGGTGACCTGGTTTCAACGAGGAGCTGCCATGACAAGTCACGTGGCAGTCACAGACGTTGCAAACTCAAGCCAGAGTCATTCTCAGATGCTTGGCAAACACCAGACCACAGAAACTCAATGTGTCGTAAGATTCCACTTCGTCCCATAATGATGGGTGGGAAAAAGGAGGAGGATTATCCGTAGACCTCAAAGTGTTTTACAAAGGGAGACAAATGCTGCTATTCCCATTTATTGGATAGGGCAATGGCAAGCTGAGACTTGCATGAAGTCACCCAATTAATCAGTCAGAAAACTGCCACTGAAATCCGTGCTCTGGTCTAAACAGGTTCTCAGACTGCCCTCATCACTGGGATATCTAAGTATCCTCCAGTAGCACATGAGGAGAATTTGGGCATGCCCATGCTGGCTGAGGTGAACAGCTGCCTGTCCATCCAGCCCCCTTCCCATCCAGATGGACCCCAGCCAGCTCCAGGTGGAATGTAGGCACATGCACACCATCCTGAGCCCGGATGTACAAACCCCACCACAAGCTGGGCTGAAAGCTCAACCCACCCCCACCCTAACTCAGCTCTGTGGCTTCCAGGGTGCAGCTTGGTTATGGGGCACTGACAAAGCAGATGAAAGACTATCTCTGAGAGCAGACAGACATTTCCTTATTCTAAATCCAGTTTCATCATCTGTAATGCCCTTCGGAATATTTCCTCGTGCTTTAGTTCCCACTGAGACGTGGAGACAGAGCACAAACGTGTCGGTTATCTGGTCATGGCTCCTTGGAGGAGAGATTTGGAAGGTGATGCTTAAACAGGAGTATTTGGATACACCACCATAAAAAAAAAAGAAAAAAGAAGACATCCCAAATATATTTAGCAAGTCAGGAAAAAGGAAAGAGAAGGAGGGCATCTCTAAACTCAAGATCTATTTGTCATGAGCAAGAGTATTAAAAAAATAGGTAACTTAATGACCTGAAGGAAGACTAGCTGTTATTACAGGGCATTATACTGGCAAAGTTCCTGTACACCACAACAATAACTCTCTCCAGACTTCTCTTCCCTTCCAAAGCATGAGGAAACACCATTGCATTTAGCCTCAATTCCCTGGCAGGCAGCATCACTTCCTTGTGAGAGCTGACACAGCCATGGGAAGGCTGTTCTTTGCAGCAGCTACAGAAGCCCTGTGTGACCCAGCTACATTACCTGTCTGACGTAGAGCTGAAGAAATGAGTCCTGCTCCGAGGAAGTTAAAAATCCCAAGGTGCCCTGAGAGCTCATCCTGGACTACTCATGCTCCCAGGTTTAGAAATCCTTTGAGGGTTGCTGAGTTCACACGAACCACTCCCAACCCTGGAAGTCCAGCTCTGCTCACCCTGACTTTGTTTTCCTCCTTGGGCACCATCTGCCAGCAGTGGGCCATTGGGCAAGGTGGGCTTTGCTCTGATGCTCTATTTCTGGATCCAGATCCCTGCTGTCAGGGATCCAGTGGCTTCACTAACTCATCCCTCTTCTCCTGGGCAAAGCAGGGCAGCACGTGGTTCTCTGCAGCTTCGCATTTGCTGGACTTTTGTGCAAAGCCCTGAGTGAAGGTACGACTCATGCCTGTGCACAGAGGGCACAGGGGCTGCTGGAACAACGGAGCTGGTTCACTTGGCCACCATCATCCAGGAAGTTGCTGACAGAGCTGCAAATAAAATCCAAACATTTTGCCTTTTGGGGCTGTGTCTTCACAACAACACTGCTCTTCCTCTGGGCATTTGGGCTTGTCTTACCGGGATGAGCTGCTCAGCAAGTCCTCTTAAAGGGAAAGAGCCACAATTTCATTCTTTAGAGAAAATGACACCACCTACATAGGAACACCCCGTAGATTCTTGCAATTATTGCCATGCATGGATAGCTTTCCCTCCTTTTGTAATCTTTACCACTTACTCACCATATGGAAAAGGCCTGATCCTGATGAAAATAGTCATGGTTCCAGAAATGCCACCCAGAGAATGTTGATTTACTTCCACAAACGATGTGGCCCAGTGCTTTTGGCCAGACTTTCCTGCAGGCAGCCAGTCCCACCCCTGCCTCCTCCACCCAGAAGGCTGGGGAAGTCAAGGGACAATAACTCTGCTCAGCTTCACCTGGCCCACCCAGGGAACAGCTATTTCTGTACAGACACAGAAAACCCAAGCCTCGTCCCTTTAATCTAACATCTCATGCATGTTGCTAAACCTAATTTGAAAAAAAAGCCAAAACAACAACAACAAAAAAACCCGACCCAACTTGAAAATAGCATTAAAGGAAGCAGTGGATTTGAACTGCACTATATTTTTAAGATCATCTTTCTGGAATACACTGTATTTAAAAAATGCCCCTTTTACCATGAAGTTTCTGAAACTATAGAGGCATCCCAAGATCCTGTGAGATAAGGCTTGTAATTTGGAACTGAGTAATGGAGTAAACATAGCTGGTTTTTGCATTAAGAGGCAATGTGTCTGTCTCATATTGCTCCCACTCCAGAGGAGTTTGGGGCTATTTGTGTGGAAATTAAAGCTAAGAACAATGATGATGGTGACAGCTCATCCTCCATGCTTGATAGAGGGATGGCGTCTCAGGATACAAATCTCCCTGGGGCTTTGGAGGAAAATCTGCTTTGGAGGAAAAAGACACCACTTTTGAGAATTTAAGGTCCCCTGTCTCCCATACCTGCAGGACTGTTGATTTAAGGTGTGAGCCTGCAGCCTGACGTGTTTGGGAGGGCAGCTGTTGGTCTGTGGTGGGCAGAGGCTGAACACTGCACCCTCCTCTTAAGGGAAGTTACACCAACTCAAGACTATTCTAATAGATCTCATTCCTTCATATTACACTTGACATACTCCTATTAAAGGGATGGCAAAACCAGTGAAACACAGATGTTTCTGTGGTGGTTTTATGTCAAGCATATATATATATATGTAGGAGTCTTTCAGGCCTCTTTGCATTCCCAGAGCAAGGACCAGATCAGACTTTGGAATCTTCTTTAAATCTGACTTTAAATCTTCTTCCAGTTTGCTGGTGTGAAATCTGACAACCAGGCAGATGTTGTCTGCCTTGATCTTTGGTGTGGATCTCCTGCTGCACTCCCCTCTGCCTACCCAAGTGTCAATAGTGGAAAGTAAAACTGCTGTCCAGAACCATTATCACAGCATCTCAGGTCTGTAAATTCTCAGGAGTTTCCTCCTGGAGTTCTGGAATACTTTGACCCAATTTCAAAACTTGGTATAAAGACTATATCCATAAGGGGAGCACACACTCCTGGAGAATCTGCAGAAACGTATGGCAGCTTCACGTTCCACGCAGCAGTTTCCTGGGCTGAACACACAGAAGTGCAGGATTTGTGAGAACCAGCTGTTTCTGAGCCCTCGAGAGGTTTCTGTCTCTCATCCCTGAACCACAGTCTTTTCTTGGTTCTCTGAGAGATACCACTAATCTGAGAGATACTTCCTAACCTGGCAATTCTTGCACAGAGTCTTCCTCGATCCTTAGTCTTCCATGGCCATTTTCACAGGTGAATCTCCTCTTTTGCTGCCCTGAAAATCTCTTTCCTCACCTTCCCATTGCAAACGGAGGTATTGTGTTATCTCTGCTTAATCCCAAATGGTGAAAACCATTTCTAGCATCAGTAACTACACTTCAGGTATCTTGGGACTGTGCTGGGCTGCTACTCTGCAGTGATCATTGCATATTTTTCCAGCTAAATCTTTTGTTTAATGAAAGATGTTTTGCTATAGGAGCCATTTTCCTTAAATAGATTTCTTTGAAGCAGAACTTCTAAAACTTTTGGCTGTTGTTTCTGACGACGTTATCATTTTTCCTGTCTTATCAACATTTTCTGTGCAAACATACCCACCTATCAGCATGTTTTCCATGTCAGCAACCAAACTTGAGTCCAACATTCCTTCTACTACTGCCAAGAAAGCAACAAACCCCACAGAATGGATTTAAACAAATCATGTAGGTGTGGAGAGACCCTTCTGTGTCATTCTATACCTGTGCCTAGGCCACTCATGGGACACATTAATTTAAACTCTTAGAAACTCCCAGGGATGGAGATCTCTGCATCATCAGTTCCAGCGTCTCCTGTTCTTTATGGAAACAGCTTTCCTAAACTCTCACCTCTTCTTGTCCTTCCCCATGCAAACAGACCCATGACCACTGCACCCTTTTACCAGACCCCTATCAGCTACTGCCTTCACAAGTGAAGCCTCTCACAAGCTGTCCTCAGTCTTTTCTAGACTAAACCAACCCAATTTCAAAAATAATTCCTTACAGATCATGTTTAGTGAAACCTCTTATCAGTCCCGTTGCCCTCCTCCAGACTTCCTCCAGAGTTTACATCTTTATTTGAAGTCTGGAGCGTGGATCTGAGGCCTGTGCCTCTCCAGCACCATGAGGTCCTCCATACAGAGGGTGCTCTTAATATCCCTTCCAATACCAAGTACCTTTCTGGCCACAGCATCACATGTTAGACTTAGACTGGAGCATGTCCTCTACCAGCTCTTCTGGCATAGTGCCAGGACCCTGACCTGATTCCTTATGTGTATTTTTATTATGCATTTCCTTTTTTTCACCTAAGGTCATTTCTAAAGTGTATTCATGAACATTTAAGAACATTTAAGATCAATCCTCCTCCTGAAGTCGGGGTCTTCCAGCCTATTTTGTTGGTTCAGCCTACTACTCCACCATCCAGACAGTTAACAGAGGTTTAAATGAACCGTGAGCAGCACAGACTTCTGTGGATGGTCCTCTCACTTAGATAGTGAATCACGCCTGCCTAATCCTCAAGGGTGTTATTCCAACTGATGGCTGAAAAATAGCAATTATGCTGATAGGTATCATTTCTGATACCAAGAGAGCAGTCCAAGGAAGATTGAAGCCAAGAACGATACCGGTGAATAACAGGTGAATCCCTGTTAATCCCAAGAAACCTGTTGTACCAAGAAACAGGCTTGAGCACCAAGCCCTGAAACTACACTCTCTCTTTTTTTTTTTTTTTTTTACAAGAGGACAGCAGCAAAACTGGATTATTCATGGCTCGGAAAGCAGGATGGGCACATCAGTATGCCCCTAAAGCCAAGATGATGAGCTAACCAACTTTGTATTGTTTGAACAGTCCCCACCTACACTTTCACAAAAGGGACGATTAGCTCATGCAAAACTCTGGGACGATGCCATCTTTCATCGCTACCAGAAGGTGTTTAATATATGTTAAGTTGCCAACAATTAAACGTTTGTGTGTGTGAACACACAGCCCAGGTGCTGCACGCTGTGCCAGGGCAGAGCCATGTGCTGGGCACAGAGTCCACGGTGCCTGCGGTCCCTCCACCGCTCCTGCAGTGTCCTGCTGCAAGGGAGCCACGAACACACCGTGGTCTGAGTCACTGATGGAAATACTGAGTGTCTGAGTGCGCTTAAACACACAGGAATAAGGATGTCAAGCATCACTGACCCATGGCACAGAACTGCTCTCAAATCCACTGGGTTTACATTGCTGCCAGCATCACCTCTATGAGAATTGCTGCATGGCCCAATAGGGAAGTGAGCAGTGGGAGGAATGGGAAAAAAAATCTTTTGAGGTAACACATTCCCCTGTTCCTGCAGTGGTGAGCTGTGCTGTTCAGAGGAACAGGTTCAGTGAGGCTGCACACAGCCCATCATTTGTGAACCACCAGAAATGTGCTGTCCACTTTCAATGGCCATCAGGAGTTCTCACAGTGTAACCAGCTAGAACAATCTCTTTACATCATGGATTTTATGTCACAGAAGGACACAAATGAGAATCAAAGGAAGAAATCCTCTCCAGTTTGAGAAAACAAGACAGTCAGTGACACTTTAGGTATGTTCCAATGGCATACCTTGTCCTCAGCTAATACAGGAAGTAATGTCTTCTCACTATCTTTTTCTGCACTCTTCTTCCGTGGTCCGTTTGATTTGCAGGATGTCAAGGAAGTCCTCATGCTTCCCATTAGCTTAACAGTTACCTGGAAAACAAAGTGACCAAAAAAGTCATGTATAGAAATGTGCTTTTGTCAAACATATAACAATGGCTGTCTCCTTGACATATTTTCTGATTACAGCCTGAAAACAGTAGCAGACACAGGAGTGCATCACAAAAATGTTTGCTTGCAAATAGGAGAGCTTTCTTACCTCCTGCTTATACAGGGAGACAGCAGTTATTGTATCCAGAGAACCACCTGGACCACCTGTATTCTAAGGAGTGGATGCTGAGGGTGTGTCACCTGCATCTCCTCTTCCCAGGGATGTTGGGCAAATCAAGCCCCTAGGGAGCTGCCAGTAAACTCATGCCCTACAGCTTGTGGGGAGGAATTATCCCAGAATAACTTTGGTCTACTTCTGACAAAGAGTAACTGGCTGCATCCCAAATGGTTACATCCCTGTAGAACCTTGCAGCAGTTATGGTTCTGGGAGCTGGGCTCCAGTGCAGCCCAGTCACCCAGTGGGATCTTCCAGTTCTGAGCCCCAACATGATTCCTCTTTCAGGCTGACAAGGACCTCTCCTTCACTGTGTGTTCACAGCAGATGCATCAAGCGAGGCAAGGAGGGAATTTGTGGAAGCAGGAAGCTCCCTCTGCTTCCTCAGGCCAGTGCTTGCACTTAACACAGAGCGTTTTTACTTTGTGGAAGCCTTTGCACCAAATGACTTTGTCCTAGTCACCGCGCTGCCTCCGTTATCGCCCGCACAAACATTCCCTTCGGATCAACATACCGGCTGGGCCAGGAATCACACAATCGATGTTTTGCTTTCCACTGCCTTATCTAAATCCAGTTAGTGCTCAAAATGAGACTAAGTCAACAGACTTAATTGAATGAAAAGGCTGTGAGACAACCTGGAGATTTGTGGCTCTGTGTGTCCGTGCGGGAGTTAATCACTGCACAAACACTTTGCCACAAATGGAGCCGGGCTGAGCGGGTTTGGCTTCTCCTCAGCCTGGAAGCTCCCGACACGCTGGGGTCGTGCGAGGTATTATTGGGGCTGGCGGGAGGATTTAGACAGCACCACAAACAAAGTGCCACCATGGAGAAAAGCTGGGAACGGACAATGGAGCAGCCCATCAGCAAACACTTCTGCTTGCTGCCTAGATTAGGAGATAGCAGAGATCCCAGAGTAATGGCCGAAAATAATTGCTCCCCTGTAATCACTGCTGTCCAGCTATGTGAAATAGCCCTGAGAAACCTGCTGGGAGCAGCAGGTTGCCTGATGTCCTTAGCTCTTTCCAGGGAGGCAGCTGCCAGACTCTGGATCTCCCCAGTGGTCAGCTCTTGCAGGCATCACAGGATTTTCCTGGCTGTACATCCATGGCATTCCTTCTGCAGATCAGGAGAGAAAGGTCTAAATGAAACATGTGGGAACTGCCGTGCAGGGACAGATCCCTGCTCTACCTCACCTCTCCTCCTGCCTTTAATAGAGACCATGAACAGACTCCGTGGAAAGACCTTTAAACCTGAACAGGGCCATAGCCAAGATCTAGTCCCCACTCTGACAATGCTACACAAAGCTACTCCAGGGCTTCTCCAGGAGGAAAAGGACACAGCCTTACCCTGCAGTTATGGCCTGCCCTGGCAAAATCTGTGCCTCTCCTTTTCCAGCCACCTGCTCGGCTCAGAGGCCATGTGTTGGCATCCAATGCTGCTGCTGTTCAGGGAGGCTGCAGTGGGAATGTTCATGTTCATGCCAATGGTTCATCTTGGCCGCTGCCTGAAGGGAGGCTGAGGCTGCAAACCTCCTAAAATAGACATTAAATATCTTCTAATACAACATGACTCACTACTTTCCTGGCTGGGAGGACTCTCTCGGGTGATGGAGAACCTGAATCAGGTTCTTCAGTAGGCAGTGAGGCCCTGATGGACATCTCAAGGTGACTTTGCCATGAGCCATATAGAGACAGAGCCATTTTAGCTGGGGGCCTGAACATTGATTTTGGCTGGAAAAGCTGATCCCCTGCTTCAGAGAGACACCATGCCTTGCACAGGCCACCCACTGGTCACCACACTCTGGCTTGGGGCCAGGACATTTGGCTGTAAAACTGCAGCTGTGTTGGTGTCCCTTAAAAAAAAAGAGGGCACTGACCCTTCCTCCCAACAGAAGTTCTTGCCCTTTGGCATGCCACACGAGCAGACAGCGCAACTTTTCCAGCAAAGTCAGGAAGGATGGGAAAGCTGATGAGATTTGTGTTCAGGTGCATGTGGCCAGAGTGCTATGCAATGTCAAAGAAACTGCTGCTGAATGCCCAGGATTCGGGATACAACAAAAACACACAGCACTATATTTCATTCTTTTAACAAGTGCTGAATATGCAAAGGCTCCTTTCCCCAGCTTCTGTCTTTGTCTTGGAAGCTGGGGAAGAGCTGTGTGTATAATTATTTTCAGACGCCATCCACTTCTATCGATTATCTGAGTAGGATGCACAAATAATGGCAGCTAGTGCCAGAGCAAAGGTCGAGTGAAGCTCACTCTCTTTTGGGAAAAGCTGAAAGAAACCCACCACGTGAATGGGTCATTGAAAACAGCCTGGGATGCATTCCCTATAGTCATTCCGAAAGTTCAAGGGCAGGGGGAAAAAGAGGGGGAAAAAAAAAGAGGCTGTCTCTGTGTTCACTAAACTTCTAATATCTGAAAGTGCTTAAAAAAACACTCAAACTTTTTCATACACTCATGGAAAAACACACTAAGCTTTTGACTTGATGGTTTTGTTTTTCCAGTGAGTCCCTTCCAGGCTCCATGTGCCCTCTCAGAATCACGTCTGCTGGGTGAGCTGGGAGCTGACAAACTCGAGAGGAGCTCTCTGTGATTTTGCCACATCGGGTTTCAAGTATCAGCTTGCTGGAAGTGCAGCGGAGAGGGCGGAGGGAGGGAAGTGGTGCGAGATTTGCCAGCACACCTGCACAAGCTTTGGGCTCTCCTGGACACTCTGTGTGCTAATGATGTATAAACCTGCAAGGCTCGCTTGCTGAAGACTCTACCAGACAGGCTCCAGAGCATGCCTCTGCTCCCTAATTTCTTAAAACAAGTAAGAAATTGCCCCCCACTCCCAGTCCCACGCTGTAGGTAGATGCCCAGGATGGAAACTGAGATGTGCTCAGCTGGGCAGAGCTTCTACCAAGGCAAGGAACAAATGGCAATTTAATTATGGTGCTTTAGGTCTATGTAATTCCTCTTACAAAGTAAAAGGGAGGAAAAAAGCTGAAAGGGAGACAGAGTTAATTTCAGCTCCAATGTTCTGCTAATTTTTCTTTTCACTATTAAAGATGCATCTGGATCCTATTTCTAATCCACTCTCAAATTTGCTTGAATTAAAATCCCAGATCACTGCTGTGTTTTCAAGTTGAAGTGTGCATAGTAGCCAAGGTTTATACTGCAATTTCTGGAGTTATGGAATGATGAACTCCAAAAGCGGAAAGTGTGTTGTATGCCTGAGTCCTGGGGAGAAAGAACCTGGTTGGCATGAGTGTTATTTGGAATTGGAGCCCATTTGTAGAATAAATAGCCCTGAAGTTCAAACACAGCTACATCTTACATGTGGTTCTGCCCACTGGAGCTGGTCAGTGTGGAAGAGCAAAGGCTGCCATGCTGGAGGTGTAGGAATGGGAAGTGTTATTTAATTAGAAAGTCTGGATATTTTTCAACTTTCCCCTGACATTTAAAAATTCCCCCATTAGTTTGGGGCTTATTTTAATGAGAAATTCACTTTCTGATGAAAACAGTACTTGCTTTGAAATACCTGCACTTTCTCTATTGCTCCCTGCATCCCAGTCCAGTATCCTGCTTACGTCTACATCCAATAGTCTTGTTAGACTGGAAAATACCATAGCTCCCACGGAATTATGAATTCCCATATTCTCTGGGCCTTCATCTCAGCCATGACAATTCCCAGCCTCCGCCAGGTGAAGCCAGCCAGCCAATATTTATGGAAAATGAACAGACTAATCATTTCCAATAGCAGGCCACGATTATTAATTGCATCAGTTTACATTGACATCCAAATGGACAGAAATGAGCCAAAAAATTGGAGTAATGGCTCCACCCATCTACCACCCAAATGTAAACAAGCCAGCATGTTAAAAAGAGGACGGAAGTCAGGGCTGGGGCGTTCTCCTTCTGCTGTGTTATGGTGGGATAGCCAAACTTCCACACAACCTTCCTGCCAGGCAATTCATCCAGCCCTAAACTGACCTCACCTCAGTCAGAAAGTTCAGTGGCTTCTCTCAGTATCAGCTTCTTTTTAAACAGGGCTAGAAGTGCACTACTGTCAATAAGAGAAAGAGATTCTAGAGATTCTATTTTGGAGATTGGGTGTTGCAGGAACATGATTTAAACCTGTTAAGTATCTAAAATACAGCTCAGCCGAAGCCATGGTTTGCCCTGGTGTTGTGTGTACAGGGAAATAGCTGCAAAGGGCAAGGGAGTCCTGAGAATAGCCATGAACTTACCCTTAAAGCTTTCTTCCTTGCCCCTCTCCAAGCTGGCCTAAATTCAACTAAATTAAAGTATTCCCCAAATTACATTTCCAGTACATTCACAACCCTGAACAAAACAGCATCTGCTGTTTGTTGAGGCATCTTCGCATGCCACGGTTGATCCATTCCTCCTGGTACCGTCACCTGGAGGAAAAGGATTCTGCGCAGTTTCCAGTTCCCACTCCTAACCATGAGCCCAGCTTGGCCTCAGCACGGCCTGTGCCTGCATCTCTGGATACCACAAGCCTGCTCAGATGGGCTGGCTCAGAGGAGGGAGCTCTCGTGAAGCCTGGAGCAGTTCATACCAGTGAGGGCTGGCCTGCGAACACTCGCACCTGCAGGGTGAGGACAAATACAGGCCCATGCTCCAAAGTGTGGTGAGCTCCAGCCTCCTAAGCTGTATGAAATCCCACTTCCTCTCCAGTCGTGCTAAATGTAAAAACAGAAACAAAGACACACACCTAAAAAAACAGAAAAGCAGAGAGCAGAAGGGGAGGGAGGTCTTGGTGCACGCCAACTAGTACAGAGGGATGTTTTCTATTTGCGGTCCTCAGTGTCAGACCTTGCCATGTCACGTGGACCAAAATGTGAGTGGGAGACTTGTTGGATACATTGGCTTTACAAACGTCTCCCAATTCCAGAAACACCTGCTTTACATTATTTTTTTTTTTGCTGGTCCACAACAAAATTCCTCCCTGGTCAACAGTTCTCAGCAGACCTCCTTTCTCCTTCTCTGTAGATGGCTCAGATCACTGGTTTCTAAATCCTGTGCCACCACGAGATCACACTGGAACCTCCTTCACTAGGAGGGTGCATCAGAAGGCAGAAAGGCCAGTTTTGCTCAGAATTATGCCAAAATGTTGGCCAGAGGACCAAACCCACTTAAGACTGCTCATGACCGGGTGGGGGGAGCGGGCAGAGGGGTTACCCAGCCCAAAGGGACCAGTCTGTCAGACCCATCTGTTTTCAGCATGAACCCCCCTGGCCACACCTCTGCAACTCACACCACTCCAGCCACCACAAGTTATTGCTCTTGGTCTCCACTGCTTCCTGTGAAGCTGGAATGGGTCTGAGACAGCGTCCAATGAAACCAAAGGGAGCCTTTCCATTAACTCAATGGGCTCTGGATCAGGCCCAACATCTGTTTGGCCCTCTCTGTACACAGCACAGCCAATTTATTCTTTATCCATTCCTGGGCCTCTTTCTCCAACAGCATCCATATTTTTCCTACTTATGGTTGTCATTAGTCACACTAAGCACCACCCCAGGAAGGAGACTGCCTGTGCCCCTTTGGCAGCCAATCCCCTGGTGTGGCACAGCGATGAGTGCTTCCCCAACCCGTTATCATTTCAGCAAGGCTCTCTTCTCTCCTTGTTCAGGTTTCCAGCACATCCCTTTGAGCTGCCAAGCTCTTCTTACCCTCCCTTTCTCACCAAGTACTGGGCTGCTTGTGTCTTCTCTTCTATTGAAAACCTGATGAAGAATCAGTGCTGAAACCGAACAACAAGGTGCAAAAGCCTGTATGACACCTGAAGAGCATTGCCAGAGCAGGGACAGGCTCTCTGAACAGACAAGGTTTCCACCTTGGTTGATGACAGCCCAGGCAATGGGCTCCCTAGAGATGTGGAGTCTGAGGGAGAACAGTCAACACTCAGGTCCTTTGTCTTGTACTGCAGTCCAGGGCTACAGTAAGGGACCAAGCAACAATTATTCAAACTGGCTGTATCAGACCACAGAACATCTTATGGTGGGGAGGGCCCATAAAGTTCGTTGAGTCCAACTCCACAGCTCCTCAGAGGACTATTTAAAATTAAACCATACAACTACAGGTGTCATCCAGACACACCTTGAACTCGGACAGGCTTGGTATTGTTACAGCTTCCCTGGGGTTCTTTCCCCACCATCCCCATACCTCTTCAAGTGGGAATTTATGTGTTGTGCCAGTTCACAGCACTTCAGTTTCCATCCATTCCCACCAAATCTGTGACTTGCATTGCAGAGACAATTATGGGACAAGTCTCCTCTTGGTCCGACAGTGACAGTAAGGGTCCACGGGATACCATCCATCCATGAGCAAAATACAGGATTACTTTTTTTATGACTTTGCTGAGCCCTTGGATTCCAGGATCTTGTTTTCAGCCTGTACACATGGATTCCCATGCTGTGACATGCATGTCATTGCTAAGCAGAGCAACAGCCTTCGCTTACAAGCCAAGCTGCTTCTTACAGCAGAAAAACAAGTCTCCAGTGCTAAGTCTAGAGAGGCTTCCAGGCACGGAGCCGTGGATTCATCTTGGGCACTGCCATTGCCTAAGTGAGAGCGCCATGTAAAAATACCTCCCCAATATACCCCTGAAATCACATGGGTTTGGAAATGGGAGTGTGTTGCCTGAGGCCAGATGTGGGGACTGGCAGGCTACTGGCACTGTGCAGAGGCACATCTGCATGTCAGGCAGTTACTCATTCCTGCATACTTCCCTGATAAAATCTGGATTGCCTAAAGCTGGTATTTTCACTCTAGTTTCCTTATCAAGGTATTTACCACCTCCTGTCTGTGTCTTGCAGACTGAGGGTGTTAAATGCTCCCTTATTCTCTCCCTGTATGGGCAGCTGGAGCATGTAGGAGCTGGAGCTGCCATCCGGGATGGGATTTCTAACCCCACTGGAGCAGATGGTGTGTGGCTGCTGGCCTGGGCTCTGTGGGATCTCACCCTCTTTGTACCTGGGACGTTGCTCTGTTGATCCTCATGCTGCCTTCCTGGAGCTCGTGGGCTCCTTCCTTATTCCTTCCTGTGTTTTGGGGCATTTGTTGTGGTGTTTTCGGGCAGTGCCTGATCACATTTGAGAAGCTGTTCTGTCCTGTGCAGGGTTCTCTCCTGGTGTAGCTGTTGTACAGCTCTAGGAAGAGATGAAGAGTTTGGGATAAAGTTGTCTCAGGAACAGGAGAAGAGTATATGGCACCTCAATAATGCACACAACATCTTTTTCTCTCTAAAGCAAAAAGCAGGTTTCTGTCTCTAAAATATCAATACTGAGATAGGCCCATGATCACAAAGGTAAGGTGTACTTGGAATTTTGAGCAGACCCTTTCCAAGAGCACCCCACACCTCTTTCCACACTGCTGATAGCAATCACCTATTTTAGCCAATGGCTCTCACAACCCCCTCTTCCTTTGGGAGAGCATTACCCTTGAACCCTCCACAGGGTGTCCTTGAGGGCTCTGCTGTTCCCTCTGAGCTTCACAAAAGGGGAAAAAGAGAGACATGTTCTGAAACACAGTATCCTGAAAAAGCATTCATTTCCTTGAGGAAAAATACTACTGAATTACTCATTGGGGAAACCTAAGCAACAGGTCTGTTTCAGTTTGGTTTCACAAACATGGGAAATATTTCATCAGTTCAAGAACAACATTTGTGGAGATCGATCAGCTGGGTTCACGTTGCCTTGAGGGAGGATGTAGTTTATTTTGGGATGCTGATTCTACAGACAAGGCTGTCCTCAGCCCCTCCCATGAGCATTACGCTACAGGCATATAGCTTGTGCCAATCAGACTTAAAAGAATGCTTTCCAGCTAAATTCAAAGAGAATGAAACTCCATTTTACAAACACCACCAAGTAATTTAAGCTCAAGAAAACCCACAATGCAGAGCTTTACAGACTTCATATAGAAATATTTTCTTCTGGCATTTTTGCTCCATTTTTTAATTGGTGTTTGGGATGTAGAAAAAAATCAGAACTATCACATGAAGTAGATTTCTAATTTGAAACTTCTGTCTTAACATAGGCTGGCCAAAGAAAGTGAGATCTCTTCAGGTGTTACTGCCCAACTGTTACCAACTTGAGCAAACTTGTTTAAATCCCACCACTACACCTCCCCACAGGCGAACTGCTCTTGGGATGCTGGACAATGCTTAATGAGAGCCATGGAACTGCATTAGTGCAGAGCCCCTCTGCTGGCAGATGTCAGACTTGGATCTGAGGTTGCTGTCTCACTTGGCAGTGCCCATCGTGGTGAGAGCCCTCTGAACCAAATGGGCAAAGCAAGCCCTGTCACTGGCAGCAGTCCAGAGGAGCCAGGCAGGGTTCACAAGTTGTTTTTCCCCCTCCCTCTGGTGTCTGGACAAGCCAACATTGAAATCAGAGACGCTGCTGATATCAGTGGCGGCGTTAATTGGGTGCCAATTGCAACGAAGACAGGATGACAACGACACTGCTTGGGACTGTATCCTGCATCCAAGCTCTAACTTCCTTTGCATTCTCCCTCCTGCTGGCATAAAATCTAGCCAGGCTAAAACCAGCGCAAGACATGGCCACTCTTGCTGTGATTTCTCCTCGGACTCTCTCAGGAGCTGCAATATTTTGAAGGTGTCGTGCACCTGCTGCAACCCCTGCCCAGGTGCCCAGAGCGTGGGGAGGAGCAGCCCGGAGACCCCTGGAGCCAGAAGTACAGGAAAGCAAAGGCTTTCGCCCTGCCCTGCAACCTCCAGAGGCAGTGCATGAGAATAAAACATAGGGAAACATCTAGTGTGAGAGAATAACTCAAAAATTACTCCTGTAGGGAAGAAACCACATAATATATTCAAGATGTCAGAGGTTAGCCATGGTGCATGTGAATCATGCTGCAAATACCTCACCTTTAACTCTCCTGTCGTAATTAGATTACAAAGTTTTTATTACGGTTTTAAATTCTGCCTTTATAGGTTGCTGTCCAACTGTGCACTTAAATCTGGTTTTATCACACTTTCTGAGCTCATCACATTTAATTCTGCCCCTACAATGCTGGATTAACTTTAAGGGTCGCTGAAGTCAGAAGTCACTCACCCTTGCCCTACTAATGGATTCACAGCAGCCCTGCACAGCCTGAGCAGTGAGTGTACAGTAATCCAAATTTATCATCGGGGTGGAGGGGAAGGCAAAGGGGGGGTGTTTGTTTATTTACTCCTCTGTTGGATTCACTGTCGGGACACTTGCAGAGATTACTGCATCGACGAGGTGTTGTTTACCTCCTCCTGCAGGAGCCTGTTGCAATGCAGTCTGCCTAGCACTGCTCTGAGAGCTGGAAGGGAGGATATTGAGCTCTGCCTGGGAGAAGGGGATGGCTGATTCACGAGGCCCATAGCCCTGTATCACCTGAGAAAATGATCAGCTCTCTCCATCCAGAAATCACACCCTGCTGCCCCACTCGCTCCTTCCGTAACTCCCAGTCCTGGTATTTTGTGGGGCCCATCTCTGATATTTGAGGCAGTCCCAGAAGACAGAAAAAACATTATTCTTTTATTCTAAGGATGACTTCTTTGTTGTTGTCTATCATAAAGAGAGCAGGACAGGGCACAAATGAAACTCTTCATCTAAACAGTGTTCACCCCCAGGATTTTATCTCAATCTGTTTTAATTCTCTGACCAGCAAAGATCAGAGATGTTGATGTTAGATACCACCAAAATAAGATGAGTTATTGCTTTGAAAAAATCATCCTGCAAACACACAAATAAAGTGTATTTTTAAAAAATCCCAAATCGTTGAGAAATAAGGTGCTGAAGGTCCAAATTATTTACATGAAGTCACAGGGAGTCTGAAAGGGATCTGGGAAATCAAACTTGCTCCAGTGGAAAGGACATTTCTCTCTTTCTTGCTGAGGAATACTTTATTAGGGCAGACCTGAGCCGGAGATGGACAGCATGGAATTCAATGGAAAGTGGAGGGCAAACTGTCACTGAGTAATGCCATGACAATTGTTGACCTTTGCCTTTCAATGACTAGACACATTTTTGGAATCAAAGTAAATAATCTTCAGCAATATACAACCTTCTCTCAAGGAATGTGTGGTGATTAGGGCAAAGAATTTCACATGGTCACAAAATATCTATCTCAGAGTCCTGGGCTTATAAAATACTCTATTTCCTCCATTAATTGTGTCCACGTGGAGCTGTAACTAAGTAGCTGAAACAAATAAAACCAAAGTAATATTGTTTCCTTTTAAAATATTTCACTTAATTTGTGGAAGAGGTTTGGGCTCATTAAAAATAGGCCATGTCCCATGAGGGCTTTTTCCTTTTCTTCTCCGAGCCCCTGGCCCAATGCTCAGTAACATGTAGAGCAGCACGTTGCTCCTTGGCACAGCCCTGGCTGGAGCCGTTCTCCTGCTCGGCTCGGCAGCTCCTGGGCAGGCAGAGCTCGCTTGGCCAAGCAGCTCCTGGTGTGCCACTGCCCTGAGAGGAACAGCCCCTGACTGACATTTCCTCCTTCCCTCTCCAGCTCATTAGGAAACTCCACTCCTTAATCCCATGGAAAGATGTGACTGTCACAATCCCTCTGTTTCTTCTGAGGAAATGACAATATGTTGACCGCAACCAGAGGTGCAAGCAAAGCCCAGTCCTGAGCTAGAGTCTATCTGAAGGCGCCGTGCAGACACTTGGCTGTTTCTGGGGGATCTCAGGCTGTTCCCTGCTCCTCCAGAGCAAGCTGTGAGTCAGCTGCCTCGGGGTGACACCAGGAACCGCCGTCTCGTCACCGGACTGTGACAGCACCTTTCCCTGAGCTGGTGTCAGTCACAAAACGGGCACAAAGCACACGAGACAGAAGCAAAGAGCAACCTGGAGCAAGGGTGCTGGGCTGCCAGCAAAACCTCCAGAAGGCAACAAATGATTCCACATTCCTTCCTTGGAGAATGTAATTTTTCCTCCTTCACTGGGGTATCTTCTCCAAGTGCACTCCTCCGAAAGGTTGCACCCTCAACCACTACTCTCTCTAAGCAAAACCGGAAGATCCGATTCCACAGTCCCTTGTGAACCCTCCTGCTGCCGTGCACTCTGACCTGGAAAGTGGGACTGGGGCAATGCTCCAAGGGTGGGTGAGGGAAGGATCTGACCAAAGGGGGTCAAACAAGCACATGTTTGCTGAAGTTAGAGAAAGCTCTGGCAGGAGCTGAGACTGCGATCTCTGCACTGGCACGTTTCACAAGGCAGCCTGTTGGCATCAAACACCCCCCTTCTCCCCCACTGATGTGACTCCAAATGCTCATCTGTCTGGGACAGATGTTATGGTGTGCATGCTTCAGCTCTGTTCTATGAGGATATTTCCATAAGATTGGAACCTATGATCCGTCTCCCTGTTTCTCCTTCTCTCTTGTGGGCTCAGTCACACCGGAGAAGAATTTATGTGAGTGTTACCAGGCAACAACCAAACTATTAATGAGAGCATCCCAGTCAAAAGGAGTTCAGAAGCTCCCCCAGTGCTGGGTCACTCCAGTTCTTCTCACTGGTTTTGTTGTCCTTCTAGGGGGGAAGCCACATCTGGAAAATTACTGATGTCCTGCTGTTCACTATGGACACCACTGGGAACTGCCACATGGTCTTGTAAAGTGTGATTAGATCTACAAAGTAAACTCTCATTATGACCTCTCTCAAGGTCTTTAAAAACACGTTTCCCTAACTGCTATGATTATATTCAAATTCTTTCATTTTGGTAATAACAACATCACCCACATTTTCCTCTCTCCCTCCTCTTTTTTCTGATCACAATCTTGTTACTCACAATAGAAAAATCATTCCACAGCTCTCTTTTCTCCCTGTGGACTTGATCTCTGGCCATGAACACTCTCCTCCCACCAGAAATCAGTAAAAACATAAACAGATCCTCTGCTCTGGGTGAGCTGAACCTGAGGCATGGGGCTTTTCTGGACCATATGAAAAAATTACTGTTATCAGACTCATTACCATCATCATCCTCACCATCAGTGTTATTACTGCCTATGTTAGAGCCCCCCTTAGAGATGACAGTCAAGACCAAGGCCTGATGAGTGTTCAGATTCTGTACAAACACAACATGAGGGCAGTTGTGCCCTCCACAGCCTAAAATATCTCTGACACTCTCAGGACCCAGCTCAATTAACACCCCGTCACCGCCATCCCTCTGCTCCTCTCTGTATGATTTGAATTCTTCCTTCTGCAGCCCCTGTGATCACCAGCACGGCTGTGCCAAACTTCTCAACGCAGCAAAAGCCCAGAGCTGCCTTCACTCAGCTCCACCAAACACTCCCAGCAAACGAGTGGCGTGGCAGTGAGATTTTGCCCAAAATCTTGTCCCCACCATAAAAACCATGGGAGAACTTGAGTGGGAAGGAGATTTCTGCCCCAAGTATGTTTATTCCAGAGTATAATGTTCTGCTCCAGGCAGGACGGCACCAGTCCCAGGTGACTTCAAAAGAACTAATTCAGGATCACTCTGAGCCCAGAGGGAGACCTGGACCTGCCAACTCTGCAAGGACCAGTTTAGGAGCTGCAGCACCTGGGAAAAGGCGTCAGACCACAGCAGGAGAACCCAGCCTAAGTCATTCTGGCATTCTCTTGGGGACAATGTGCAAAACTCACATACCTGACTGGGAGCTGTGCTTTGCCTCTATCAGATCTGTAAAAAATCATGTGATGGTGTTAAATATTTAAAACATTGTGATCACAACTGAATATCCCACTTGGATGAATCATGGGAACCAAAGAGGTAAAACTGTCCAGCAGCAGTTCCCTGTGCAGTGGGACTGTGCGTGCAGGTCACATCTGTCTATATAGGCATTTTCTGGCTCATGTTCTCCGGGTGTGTTAAATGGAGACATAAATGAACACTTGGTTTGAAGGCTTGAACCGTTTGACTTAGATAAGATTTTATCTTGATGAACACAGAATTGATTGACATCTCATATTTCTCGGGTTTAATGAGCTCATAACTGCACTTTAATTGGTTTAATTACCAGAGCATAATATTGCAGGTATGTAATGCAGACGTGTAATATTGAGTTATACAACATATTATATTTGCTGTACATCATAAATTACAACATGCAATGTAACACAGTTTTTCATGAGAATTATTACCGGGATTATCAGTAGTGAATATTCAGCGACATGAATAGAAATTTCCTTTAAGTAATGTCTTCAGGATTCGCCCTCCTTGTATAAGCTTCTAAGAGCAACGTTCATCTGAGGAAAATGTGAAGGCTGTGAAATATGAAATTATTTCTAGGCTAGGGTGGGAATTGGCTTCAGAAAGCTCAGGGTCTAAGTTCCTCCAAGATGTTTAGGCACCTCACTCCCATTTCAAATTTCCATGTTTGCGTCAGAAATACAGTTTTTCCTCTAGCTTTTTCCAAGGCTGGCTCAACACTCACAGCATTTTCTCAATCTATTTATTGTCCACATTTTGGAAATTTACTGTTTAATTTAAATTACAGTCCCCCAGTGTTTTCCTACTATAATTGTTTGAGTCTCTCTGGTGACACAATTAGCAGCTGGGAGAAGCACTGGAGTGTGGAATTGCGTCTTTAATTATCTTTCCATTGTGAGCAAGGATGCCATGCACCCAGGCAGTTATTACACCTGACAAGGACAATGTATTTACAATGGGTGTTTATACAGGCTAATTCCTTACAAAAATACCTTGACAGAAAGTGCTCCACCTGCCTCATGTTCCCTATCGCAATTGCTAATTAATATTATTGTGCTGAAAATGATCCTATCAACTAAAGCTTCTTCTGTCATAACTGCTGCTCCCTGCCCAGCTATGCCTAATTAAACTGCTGCTGACTCACTCAGCAGGAAGGATGTTCAGCAGACCTGGTCTCAGTGCTGTTTTACAGAGCCTCTGCTCAGCTCAGCCTCCCTGAAGGTGCCCCGGCTGCCTCTACTCGACTCCTGCTGCTGATTCAGGGTCTAAAGCCATAATCAGATTCCTGGTAAAGTTCTGGGCTTAACTGCTCAGTAGAGCTGGCTATACACATATATTCAAAGCCAAGCACCATGAGATTCCCTTTTCCAGTCACACTGGTTAAAACATCACTGTGAGGGCAAAATTATTCTGCAGGACACTGCACACAACAACTGCAGCTATTGTGAATTTTCTCTGTATTCATCAAACTAAAATGATGTTTACACTGGTGGCATAAATAAGACCTGAGCCTTCAAAGTGAATTAGAGTGGAACTGCTTTGCGATTCTCCACGAGCTTTGCTGGGGAGTGGGGTGAGAGGCTGCCATCAGTCCCAGAAGGTTCAGGTTCACTGATCTGGGCTTGTCTCTAGGTGTGTGAGGACACAACCAGGAGTCTAATGGGATTGACCAAAGGACATTACTCACCCCTCAGGAGGACACCTCCTCTGCCAAAGAGCTCCTGCGTGGCCCAGCTCAAATTGCAAAACCTGCATGCTCTTCTGTTTCTCATCTGTTACAGACAGATAATTACAGAGGTGCTAAGAGGATAAATATAGTAAAGCCTGGAAGGAGAAAAGAGCAGTAGGAGAGATGGGGCATGACCAGCTGCTCTTGTCTTGGGCATGCCTGGGCTCTGCAGTGACACAGACAGGGCTTCTGGCCAGCAGGAAAATCAGTCATGACATCCCCGTGGCCAAGGGGGCTGGGTGAGGGCTCTGAGGGTGCAGGGATGTCCTCACCAGCTTTGCTTTAGCTCAGCTACTGATGTGGGACTGAGCCTTCTCTCCTGGGGAGCAGCTCTGCAGTGAATGTTACACATAAATTCTAGGGGAATGTAACGAAATCCTTGGGGGGGGATGGCAAGGTAAGAAACCCACATGCCTGTGCCTTTGGGATAAAGCATCCAGGCTGCTCCTTCTGGAGCTAACCAATAACAACAGAAAGAAACAGAAAAAGGGAAACAAATTGAGCTTAAAAATTGAATGCAACTTCCAATGTATGAAATGAACCAGTGAATCAAACAGGCTAAAGGAATAAGAAAGATAAGGAAAAATGAAGACTTTTTTTTACCCCCATGAAATCAAAGGATTCCTGTGAAGAGCAGGAGAGGAAATATTTATTCTTCAAGAAATGCAAAATGCAACAGTGCTGCTGTGAAATGAAGCAGGTAGTCAGCACACTGTGTCTGGGTATCTTCAGCACTAGGCAGGATTAAGGCACTGCAGAAAATGTTCCCAAAGCACCCTGGGACCCCCTGCCCATGAGAGGAGCACCTTAACCCCAGAATTCTACCTCTGTGGCAATGCCCTTCTTCTTCCTGCATTTGGAGAAAGGCTGGAAGGTGGCCAGGACTGACCACAGTGCCTGTACTCTCCAAACATATATCCTTCATGGAGTCAGGGACTCCAATGGGAGCTGAGGATGTGCAGCACCACACTGGACAGCACTTGCTACTGCCATTAATAATAATGATAATAACAAAGGGCAGGGAAGAAATAATACTGAAGCTTCCTTCCAACCTTGAGTTCTGTGTATATTGGGATAGCAAGGATTCCAAAAGACACTTGGATCCTGTTTTGTCTGAAGCAGTAGTAAATAGAAATGGTTGGTGAAGCTTCAGAATAACTGTATATGTATGTGTTTAACAGGCTAAATATAAGAAATACACGTCGCTTTCTTTGAAATATGCCAAAAGGGAATCACTTAGCAAAAAAAGATTGCTTTTTTTGACTGCACTTTGCTTTGGAAGGAAAACATCCAGAAGAAAAACAAAAATGCCAAGAGCACTGTGATTGTGCCATTTCAAAATTTACAGCATGAAGCTTTTGGCTTTTTCACCTTCAAGTTTTCATGCAGATTGTTTTATACATGACCATGGAAAGCAGGAATGGAGACAACTGACCTCAGCTCACTTTTCAGGAGGGAAGGTAGAAGAAGAATTTTTCTTCTAGGGTTATTCTTGAACTCAAGTCAGGCTTCAAAATTCCTTCTTGTCAGGGATTCCATTTGGAGTATTGCTCATATGTCTCGCTCTGTGTCACCACGGTAGCCACCCATGAAATCTCCTGGTGTGCCAATTCTCACAGAGCCCACGGCCACAGCTGTGGAAAGGCAGGCAAGGAGCAAGGAGGTGACTTTTATAACTTAGCAGAGAGCATCACTGGCAGCAGTAGGTGATGAGCTGTATATTGTGACTGCAATCTGCAGCTCTGCCAAAAAATCCCCTTTCTACTGTACTTTGAGCCAGCCTGGGTAATGACAAGGAGTCTTTTGTTACCATTTGAGGACCTGGCTGTTGGTCCAAGCTCTCTCGCTCTCATTAAGAAGGCAGTGAGGGGGGAGCAGAGCACTGATCCCAGCAGGAACACGTGTCCTAGGTTGGCCCATCTGCAAAATAATTCTGAGTGTCATCCAGGCCAAAAGCTCAGTCTGGGATGAGACATGGCTAAGCTCCCTCACCACAGTGGCTAGAGCAAGCGTGGTGACAGTTACAGGAAAGGAAATGGAAATGTTTTGGGGAGTTGTGGCACAGAGTGACATCTGTGGCAATGGGCTCATCAGCTGAAGGATTTGGTGTAATACACATTGCAATAAGGTTGTATTCTCAGAAATCCATGGCTTGCCAGAAAAGCAAATGAAATCGGACAGGCTTATGACTTGGTTTGATTGCTTCCAAACTCATCTTTAATCTAAGTTCTTTTCAAGGTCATCACAACAGGGCTTGCTTGAATCTCGGAGCCTAATCCTCAGCTGGTGCAAGCTGGAGTGGATCCATTTAACTAAGGGAGCTTTGCCAGTTTACATCAGATTGTGGCTATATTTAAGTGTAGGTCATTTAGAAATATGCAAGTACTTATTTCCAGCTATACTTTATGAATAAAGCAAAGAAATCTGAAACCTACCAGAATACAGAGCATCCCAGTTAATATTTTTTTCTTGAAGGGACAAATACAATTAATGAATCACACTGTAATGCAGGAAACCCATCAAATGGCATCAAGGTCTCCCCAGTCCATCTTTTGCCAAGAAGGGACAGCCAGAAGATTGGTCACTGTGCTTAGAATGGTGGCAGTCCAATGTGCCACCTGGAGAGAAACTGTAGGAGAGCAAAGGAGACACTGCTCACCTGCAGCCTCTAGAACCTTCCACATCCCAGCCCTGTTGCTCCACCTTCACCATCCCTGCATTCCTACTGGCTCCTTCCAGGGTACCCCACAGACTGAGGGGGTGCAGATCCCTTGAAATAAACGAGGCCCTTTCAGATTTTACCAGATGAGGACTTGGCCGTGGGATTCAGACAAGCCCTGGTCTGACAGTCTCATGAAAGAACTCAGATGAAAGATGTATCTGGAAGAAGCAAAACCATGAACAAACACTGTTTTGAACAAACATGAACAAACACAAACACTTCCTCACATTTCAAAACTGGTCAGCTCAGCTTCCAGAACCCCAAACAGCCCCTCTCCAGACAATTTTGCAGTGTCAGGGAAGAAGCCCAGCCATGATTTGTCTCACTTCTATGAAGGGGCTGGTTCTGAATAGGCCCCTCCTTCAAGAGGGAGCACAGATTGGGAATTACTTGTGATTCTTTATCTCTAGGGATAATTCCATTTCCCACACCCTAATTTCTAGCCATGGAGGATTGCTTTGACCGCAGCCCCACAGACCTATATCCACAGGAACATTCCCCAGTTATGGGAATTCCCCAATTTACAGTCACAATGCAATGAATAAATTCATTTCCCCAGGAAGGAGAGACTGTTCATAACTTCAAGAAGAAAAGAAGGTGATTACCTGGATTGAACATAGTTCAGCAGGTTGGAAGAAGTAGCAGCAGCTCCCTGAAAGAGAAGGAAAGGGAAGTAAGTTTTCAGAGCCAGGGATCAGCAGATCTTTCACTGTCTTTCGGCAGTAGCCTCTAGAAACCTCAGTGCAATGGTCTCCAAACAAGATTATAACCTCTAGGTAATATCTGAGCATCAAGAAAACAAATTGTGTTACCTAATGAAGTCCTGAGTAAGAGAAATACTGATTTTGTTCTATGTTTTGTTGTTATTTTGGGGTTTTTAACATCCTTTGCACTTGATAATTGTCTCCCTTAGCGAAAGTGGTCACGCAATATAAGGTGGAGGCAAAAGAGCTACATTAAAAGCCATAATTACTGCTGTTTCACAATTAGTAGTTCTATTTGAAGATGTTTTGAGTAAGATTTATGGTATGTTCTCTAATTTTTAATTTATAATTATGAGGAAGAAACTTAGCCTTGAGTATTTCTTCCCTGAAAAGTTTAAAATAACATACAGCACAGTTTTGGTCTGTAGAGAGGGATACCCAAACAGGAAAAAACATGTAGGAAGAAAAGGGTGAGATGTTTTTTGTGTGTGTGTAAGCAAGGTTTAAATGGAATAATTAAATTTACCATAATCAATAAAATGTGTGAGTCTAGTTTATTGAAGTGGCTATTTCCCATTGCATAATTTCCCTGGGGAACTTTCATTTTTAATTCAAAAATAAAAAAAAATAATAATTAAAAAAACAACCCCCTGAGCACTTACTGTAAATATGCCAGCATATGTGTGAGGTTAAGAAAAGCACGAGCCTACACCCAGGAATCAAAGAGGGGCTTACCACTGCTTTGACACTAATTGTAAAAGCTGAACATTTTCTAGAACCATAATCAAATCTTAACTGCCATGGGGGACTCGTTCAGCAGCTCACAGTAATTCTAATAAGATGCAGAGCCTTTCACCTTTAGGTCACCAGTTCAAACCAGCTTCGGGTTGGGTAGTAAACAGAAGGCAAATCCCGAGCCCCGTGATGTGCCAGAGCATCCAGAGTCAATGCCAGAACAGCTTTTGGGCAGGAATGGGAAAGGGTTTTCCCATGTCATCCACGTTTCCTCTGTGATTGATGCACCCACCTTCTTGGAGCGTTTGTCTCATCTCTCTAGGCCTCAGATCCTCCCTTCTGGAAGGGGGATCCTTCTTGCTCCTTTTCCTCCATTTCAGCTGGAGTCTCCCCAGGTGCCCCAAGGCTCCTAACCTAGAGACCCTGGAACTGTCATGGGGTTTTCCAACAGTTCTGTAATGCCCCTCCCAAGAAAACACGACTCATGGTATCATCTCTGTCCCACTCCCATGTACACAATTCCTCTTCATTTATAGGTTCATTTACTTGAGCACCTCATGGAAAACAGACGGATCAAA
Source organism: Tichodroma muraria (assembly GCA_013390105.1). Taxonomy (NCBI): domain Eukaryota; kingdom Metazoa; phylum Chordata; class Aves; order Passeriformes; family Sittidae; genus Tichodroma; species Tichodroma muraria. The sequence continues at coordinate 58,309 of WAAG01073832.1, forward strand.
CAGGCAACTGAAACTACCAGGCCAGCACCCTGCTGACCTGGGCCGCACAACAAACAGCTCTGCCAACCCCAGCAGCACTTGAAACCCAAAGCTGAGCCCTCACCTCAGCATTTTCTGGTAGAACTCATTGCATTGCTCTGAGCTACTCCTGGAGCTGGAAGTCCAAGCTCCATCTGAGGCCCTGGCACTGCCTACAGCCCCACAGTTCCTGAAATTTTGTGACAAGCACCCCACTGTAGCACTACTCCTGCTACACTGAGGTGTGGATGGGTCCTGGCGTCTTCCTTGAGGAAGCCATGGACATTGGCGTTCCAAGCTGTGTGAGTATCAAACAACAGCGACACGATCCAAGCAGCCTGGAGGCAGATTTGCCTCTGGCACGGGTGGCAGCTGTCCCTCAGACACAGCTCAGAGGCTGCTTTATGGTCCATGGCTATAGGATGCATCCTGGCTGCGATGGTGTGTGCACTTCTGTGCATGTGTGTGAGGGAATAGAATAGTCTGAGGCCTTAATTGTGTCTCATGTTACTACAGCTGAGAAGTTGAGGAGCTCTAAGGAACAATTCATTCATTGTCCTCTACACATCTGGGTTAATGTTTCCTCCTTGGATTAGGCTGTACCAGCGTGTTCCCTCTCTGCTCACCACAAGCCAGCAGTGCCAATTTCCCTCCATGGCAGCTTCAGTGACAGCTGTTTACTTGGAAGCTCATGAATTTGATATATGGGTGCTAGCCACAAATTAATGGAATACTTTCCAGATACGTCTTTAAATATCCGAACAATAAGCCAAAAGCACTAAGCTGTCTTGGCCATTTTTTTTCTCTCAACTCTGGATGCCTCTCAGAGAAGATGTAAACACAACTCCTTGTGCCACTGGCCAGAATGCTTCAGATGTTTTAAAGGGCAGCAGTGGCATGAGGTGCTGGGTGAGAGATGGCTGATGGTCTTTGTTACCTGAAGCCAAACCCAAAATGGCCAAGAAAGAGCAAAATGAAGCAGAAGGGATTCTTGAGGCTGAGCTATAGAAGGCTGTCTCGCCAGCCTGCTCTGGTGAGGGGCTGTGTGTGCTGGCCTGGACCCTGAGCTCACCAGAGCTGCACAAGCTCCAAGGAGTGGCTTCCCAAACATCTCCAGAGCCTCATCTGGAATAGTTCAAAGCAACAATAGCAGGTCTGCTGAGAATGTTTAGTGGGTAGTTGACCAGGACCACCTTCAAAATGCCTTGAACCTCTCCTGGCCAGGTGTTACCTAGAAATCCTTCTGAGCAGAGAGTGGAGACCCAGCTCAGAAACGGAGACGAGACCTGCTCAGGTGTGCCTTTCTGCCCAGCCCAACTTTCAGCAATGACATCACTTTGTGACCTCAGTTTGCATCCATAGCCACCCTAATGCTGAGGACTGGGACAAAAACAGCTTTGAAGGCAAAGATCAACGTTCAGAAGTGAGCAAAATTGCTTTGGGAGTGGTGTAACTTTGACTGTTGTCTTTTCTGCTGGGAGTTGAGACAACAGGTCAAGCTGAAACATTGGTGAAGTGGAATGGCTGTGCTGAAGCTGCGTGGTGATGGTTTATGCCACCACAGAGATGGGCCAGGAAGCGTAACTTAGTTCTTGGCCAACTTACATCACTTGTTCTTCCCTCCTTGCATTTTCTTTGGCATTTTCTTCTTTGCATTTACTTATTTTCTTCCACTGAAATTTAACATGATCTGGACAGCTGAGCTACCAGGATATGGGTTTTCTATCCAGTAGTTAAAGGGAGGAACTTTCTTACATACTTTTGTCTGCTTAAAAAAACCAACAAACATGGGCTGCGTGGCCTTAGATTGGAGGAGGGCAGGGGAGAACACCAAGAAACCCTGAATTTGAAACCAGTTCAAGCCTGAAATGCTGCCTGTTTGAAGATTTCTCCTTTATGCCCTCCAATGCTGTTATTAATTACAGAATGAATAGCCATTACAGTTATCAGCGACTTCACAGAACTGAAAAATTCAAGTTCATTATCTTATGGGAGGAAAATAAACATCATTTTACAAGGTTTTTAAAACAACAACAGTAATAACAAACCACCCCAAACTCCAGTCCACAGGCAGAATGGACATCTGCTAGAAAAATACGATTATTCCCCCACCCACCACCCTCCAATTTAGGGATTTGTGGAATATGGGCCTTGCCTAAAGTTGCTTGGCAGAAATCCCCATCTTAAGTTCTTATTTAATGAAATCATGCGGTAGCAAATCAAACACAGAAACAGGAACAAGTAAATCCACCACATCCTTTGAAAAAAAGTACGGTTTGACTCCGTCAGTTCAAGTTGCCCGGGCAGGGAATTATCTGTATTTGTCAACCAAAAAGCAATCACCCAAACAGTGACCCACCTCGTGTGCTCTCCTCTGAATGCCACAGGAAAGGTGGCAAATCAGTGTCAAACACCAAGAGGGAAAGCAGGCAAAGAATGGAAGAACAACATCAAGATCGTGTTATAGAAACCAGGAGGTTCCCATGATTTAGTACCTACTAAAGCCAACAGAAATCTTTGCCCAGATCCTCTCTCTGTGGTTTTCTTCATGCTCTCAGTGCACTCACGAGCTTCAGAGCCTGAGAGAGGTCCTGGGTAGACTTTGTCACCTGAGAAATCCATTATTTGGGCCTACAGAACTGAACAGGACCATGTTCGTTGAACTGACAATATTTGCAATGATTGATCTCTACTAAATTATGTTTCCATTTTCTGACCCATCTTGCCTCTTTTTCCCCAGAATAGAGATAGTTGAATTTTGGTGCCCAAAAACTCTATGGAAAAATTAAGTTCAGTGAAATTTTCAGATTTTTTTTGAAGGAAGTTTACATGTCACCTGAAAAGTCATGACAAAAAGTACATTTTTCTTGTCAACATTTGCCTTAGGGGTATGAAAACATGGATTTCATTCACTGATATGTCCAAGAAAGCAATTGCAGAAGAGAGATCATCAAATAATATGTACAAAGAGAGTGATCTTGTTGAAAGCAGTTGAAAAATGCATTGTATCAGATGCTGCTAGGTGGCCATTTTGATCCCAATCCACTCGGATTGCTGTCTTACTCATGGCTGCCACTTGGACTTAACCTGGTCACTCAGCCACATGTGGATTCCACAAAATTTGTGGATCTACAAAATTTGGGATCCTACCTCATCTCCTGACGCTGTCAACTTCTAATTTAAGGTTTTTATTTTTATAACTTGGACATACTAAGACCATTGTGTTGTGCCTGTTGGTGTGTCCTGGATCCGTAATTGTTTTGGAGTTGTGATTCATGACTGTGAAATCCATGTGAAAGGAACTTCCCAGAAATCCCAGGATTTCTCAGAATCCCTGACTGAAGGCCATTTAAGAAGATATGACTCTGTAATTAACATTTTCTGAGGGAGTTAAAAAATATAAACAGCTCAAATGTGGCATTTTTACAACCTTAATAAACCCAAAGGCAGCATTTACCAGGTACACACTTTAAGGACAATAAAAAGGTCGCTATTTGAACTTTAGTTTGTATTTGAACTATTTTTTGTTTGGGCTGAAATTTTCCCTGTATTAAATTCACAGCCCAGTTCTACAAAAAAAAAAAAAAAGACATTCTGAAATTAGCAAATATTTAAGTATTTTCATTCTTACACTAAGAAATGTGCTTGTTTATTTAAATTTCAAATTCCATTTGTTTCCAAATGTTTTTTCTTTCACTAAAATGGTAAATTCCAAACATCAGGGGCTGAACAAGTGATGTTTTTTAATTGTAATTTTTTTCTCTGTTATTCCATTTACTGAAAAATAAACCTAAATTGAGGAAAATCATTTGCTCCTGCACTGCCCCCTCTACAGAGGGTGCTCTGCCATTACCATGAGTTACTGTGCCCTGTCGGATACAACGCTCTAGGATTAGGACTCAGGCTTCACAGGCTCCACTAACCCCACTTCAGAGCAAAGAGGAGATGAATTTGGAAGAAGCCTTCTGAGCTGACTGACCTCTTCCTCCTGTGGCAGCAGGAACCAGTGCAGCCATCAGGGTGGAAGCGGGTCCCATGTAACCCTACTCGAGCTCCGGAGCACCACAAGCATTACATTTTATGGCTCCTGCAGAATACTGGGGGGATACTAATTTTACAGGTGCATTCTAGCAAACTGCAGTCCCTAATATCAGAATGCCATTAAAAATAATGCACTCCTTATGCCCAGGCAGTTAATTTAATATTAAATCAATAAAACATTTACTAGAGCTGGTCAGGGGCCTGGTTGCTGACAGCAGACTCAGCTCACGGCAACAAATGTCTCCTCACCCTTCGCAGACAGCTGCTGGTTTATTGTGGAAGACGTCTTTGGTCCTGACAAATAGCCTCCCTAAGCCCTAATGAGTGCAGAAATTCAAAACATTTGTGGGACATTTATTAGCAGGAAAATACACCAGCCTTTTGGGAGATCTGGATCGACAGCAACAATCAGCTGTGGGCCGAGTTCAGTCCAGCGTGTGCAGGGAACACAAAATTACTTTCTTGGCTACAGGGAAAGGGATTGGAGCTCTTTCCAATTGGTTTCATCTCTGGGCTATGGAGACTGGGGTGAAAGCCTTTCCCTATGATGAATTTTCACTGATGGAGTCATTTTGCACTCCACCAGGTTCCCAACAAAGTCATGAGATGGCAGAGGTCACTGGGATGGGATCCATCACATCCTATCTGCTGCTGAACATGAGTGAATCACCTGGCATTGGCCACCTTTCCTCTCTGTGGTCACTTCCAAATTAACTCAAGCACAAAAGACAGGATTTTGCCAGCATGCCTGACAGGCAATGTGGTACAGTGACATTAAGAGGTAAAATTAGGGAACTGTTTTGTTCTTTTCTGGTTGGTTTGGTTTTCAGCTCATTTTCATAAAAGAATAGAGGTCAACTTTCGACCAAGAATCTGAGAAACAAAGCGGAACTTTTAGAGCAACTGCAAATGACACATCAAATAAATGACAACAACAAAAAAAGATTGAAAATAGGGAAAAAACAAAAAGCACCAAAACAGAAAGAACTGACCAAGCTCCCAGGGAGCAGCAATCTGGCACTTCTCTCTGAAGAGTGAGCAGATATCTTCTACCCAAATGGTTTTGCATGAAAAGTGCAATTACTTGAAAAATCCCTGCAGAAGCTGTTTTCCATCATTGTTCTCAGAAGGCTGGATCTGCCCTGAGCCAGCAGAGCTCCAGGGACTTATGGCCAAGATCCTTCACTCAAGAAAGCAGATTTGGGACACTGATTTCCATGAGAGTGGCAGGAAACACTGTTTTAGGCACATTGCCCAAAGCCATTCCCAGCAGACTTGTCTCCAGCGCCGAGGACACAGGTACTGGGATGGCTGGTGGAATCATCTGGCCCAGGCAGGTGTCTGTCTGGAGGCCAAGGTGCTTCCTGTGCCCTCCCTGAACCCTGAAGCCCTGGGATGAGCGGGGTATGCCCAGCTCTGACTTGCCCTGACCCCGCTGATGTTGTTTGTGTGAGGAGTGGCCCTGCCGCGCTCACGGAAACGCTTCAGCCGTAACCCACAAAGCCAAGCCTGGCCAGAATTAATATTCAACTCAATCCCTGGGAGCTTCCCTTGGACATCAGCATTCCAGCACATCTAATAGGATGAAAACAAATTTCATGCCATGAAAGCAGAAAACTGGGTGAGGTCTGGGAGCATAGTTAGGATGTGGTTTTCATAAGCTCTCAATGCTGGCTTAACTGCTCTGATTACAGTCCAGGGGTAAGAGAGTCACACTGACTTCAACAGGAGAAGAACTAGGGCAGAACCAAGTGGTTTTGAAAAATCCCACCCTTAGATTTATATAATGTAGAAAATAAGAATCACATGCCACCCTTCAGAGGGGGAAACTGGTCTGTTAAAATGCATATCATTATTTTAGCCACCATTTTTAATTAGAGGATTTGTGGCACTGATAGATGTGGCCCGCTGGTGGCTGGGGAATGGCCTCTGGCTGGGGAGAGCCAAATTTCACTGGGGAAACTCACAAGGTCGTCACAAGGCAGCTGAAAGCAATGTGTTGATGATTTCCTTCATTTAAAAAAAAAGTATTTTTAAAAACTCAAACATATTTGTAGAGGGAAAGAACTTTCCTTTGAAAGGAAAACAAAATCTCCTACAACCATCTAACAGCCCATTTCTATGTTCTTGTGTTCTTCCTGATTTGTGACAAAAATATCTCTGGAAACCAAACAAACATCTTCATTCCACCTTGCCTTTGGAATGACTCTACAAAAATTGTACTGGAAAATGTAGGCTAGAGCTTTTTTCATCAGTAGCCTTTGATAGGGAGGTGCCAGTGTCCCCGCTGGCCACCGTGGTCCTGCTGGGACAGAGGCAGCAGGTGAGACATGGTGAGATGCAGAGCTGAAGTGGCAGGACTCACCACTCTGATCTGGAACACGTTATTCACCTGCCCATATTGCAGGAGAAAAGGAAGAGTAGGACAAAAATGTTATTTAAAGGCTGAAAACCCCAAGCTGTTCCCTGCAGCAGGGCTTTGGAGCACATCACCATTTCCTCAGGAGGTTGCAGTAGGAAGCAGAGTGAGGTGGTTTCCAGAGGGCCTGAACCCCTGTGGCCAAGGCTGGGGATCACACAAACACAGAGTCTCCAGTGTTTGTCCCCAGGTGTGCGGGGACCTGACATGACCTTGACGTGACCGTGAGTCAGGAATGACTCACAAAGAGGACAGACTCTGGGAAGCTCAAAGAGAGGAAGAGGACAACCAGGACATGACGGCATCTTGGCTGTGCAAGAGGAGATGCTCCTGGGTGTACTCACCAGCACCAGTGGAGCAAAAAGCAGGGGAAGAGCACTATTTCAAGGACTTGCCATCACCAGGGATAGAGGGAAATGGCCACTGATCTGTTTCTTTCCTAGCTGAATGTGGGACCTCCCCATGTGTCTTGACTGGTAAGTGCTGTCACCTTAATCCCCACGCTGTCAGCAGAGCACTTATCAAGCTGATGGATCAGGTTGGGATACAAACAGTGCCTGTGCTTTGGAGCACTGCAGTTAAGTCCTCCCACTGCTCCCGACTCCCTGCCACTTTTTCTCTGCCCTGCCCTGCTCCCAGACACGCTGATTGTGTTTTGCTGGTGCCCTGGCATCTGCTGGGCTCACTGCTGCAGGCTCCTGTCTCCTAAACCCTCACCCACACCCCCTACACAGGGTCCTTGTTGGCAGAAATATTCTATGGGTCAGGCTCAGCTGGTGACAGCCCTGCAAAAGCAGGCCTGGTCTCTGCTCCCACCACTGCACAGGCACTGAGTGGGAAAAAGTCACTGTGAACAAGCCATTAACAGTGCTGGGCGCAGAGATCTGAACCCCAGGGGAGATGTCACCACCCTGCCCAGGTTTAGGCTCCTCACTCACCTCCAAGGGCACAGTGGAGGTTTTTCAGCCCTGTTCTGAGGAGCATGAGGAGCCCAGCTGAGGGTCCTGGCGCTCATGACCCAACCAGGATCTTCATCTGCTACATGAGATGCCACCCCAGAGGCTTTAGGGGAAAGGATGCTTTTATCAAACATTTTTGCCATAGCAGACACAGGGAGCTCTTGGCTGGGTCCCTCCACTCTTTCCACTGCTTTATTTGCACAGATGTTTTTGCCAAGGCTTGTCATCAGCCTGGGGAGGGGGCAGCTGAAAAAAAAATAAAAATAAAAATGACCGAACAAGTTGAAGAAATTGCAAACAGTAAATCTGGTGCTCACTAGGTTGAGCCCAATAAGTTGCTGAGGTTGTACTTTTCAGATTTGGTTTTAGGCTCTTGTAAATTTTCAGTTATTTTTAACCCACTTTTCTGAGCAGGCCTAGGAATGAGAAAGTAATTGTTTCATCAACTCGGGCTATATAAATCTCCTTGGGGTTTATTATTTGCTGTTTCATTTTACTGGCACAAGAGCTCCTAGAAAAGTACAATAACCCACTCCTTGATTTACAACTTCGAAGCAGGCACACGCTGAAAACCTGAGCGCGCAGCACCTGAGGAAAAGCGCTCCAAGTTAATTGAAAAGTTTCAGGAAACTGGAATTCCTCACAGTGATACTGTCACATGCGTCAGCCACCAGATGTAACTCCAATTTTCTGCTTTCATAATAAGAATCCAATTGATATCCCCAGAAATAAAAACCTGCAGCCAGAATAACAGCACATTTATCATGGGCAGGTTTAAACCCTACAGGAGAGCTGCCCTCAGCACAGGGGTTAGGAAGTGCTGGGGGGGGCTTTTTTTTTGTAAAAAAGGCTTTTTGTGCATATATCTGTGCATACAGAGCCACAGGTATCTGATCTCCAAAGGCAGCCTAGAATGAGAAAAAGGATGTTGCCTCTGGAGAGGAAACACAGGGAATGGCATTTTTTGGAGCCAGATTTAGAGGTCTCCAGCTTAGGCAGGTTTCACACTACCTTCAGTGGGGTTTGCATTTTGTCAGGATGGGGTTTGTTGTGTCGTGTTTAAACTTCAAAAACACCCACCTTCCTGGCCTGAGATTTTCCTGGGATGCCAAGATGTAGCAGCCCTGAAAACAAAACTGCTTTGCTCCCCATCCTTAAGAAACAGGCTCCGCACGATGCTCTGCTGAGAGCTCACCTCAGCCAATAGGCTCAGGGGTATCCAATGCCCCCAGTGGGATTTAGCTGTCCACGTAAAGCTAGCAGGCACTTGTCTAATCTAAACATTCCCATGGAGATTTTACATACATTGGGGTGAAAAAAAACCCTCTGGTTGCTTTCTGGCCTGTTCTAGGTAATGTCTGACTTTACTCAGACTGGATGCAGTTGGTTTAAGGATCTTCATTTTCAAAAGGACAGCTCTGCCTCTGGATGAAGCTCAAGTGCCCCTTTGCCCCATTCTGTAGCTGAAACATGCTATTTCAGAGAGAAACCACAAAATGCAATGAAATTAGTGACCCCACTGAAATTTAAACTCTTTCGTATATCTTCACAATCAATAATCTTAATATATTGCACCCATATGTGTGCACCAAAGTACCTATCCATATACGTGTGTAATAAATACATATTAAAAAGTTATAATAATACTGTCATCTAAGCAGCATGTTTGCAACGCCAGTTACTTCCACATCAGAGCAGGCTGTTCTGCTGCTCCCACCCTCCTCCTTGCATCTCCTCCAAGACTGTTGCAAGCTGAGGTTTTTTTTAAAAAAACGCTAAACTGCCAAAATTGTAGCAGTTCAATTACGTCAGCTAACTTTTTTCCTGTCACCATATTTAACAGTCTCATCTTTGTTAGCAGCACATACATTGTGCTCAGGAGTAATTCAGCTCAAATACAAGAGGCCAAATTACCTTCTCAAGTTGGTCAGACTTCTGACATGGGCTGATTTCTCCCAGCAAATCCACTCCAAAGCCACTTACAGATAACACCACTGGCATAAAATGCTGCCTTGGCAAAAGGGCCCCCACTCAGCCCTGCCAGAAGAAGACCAGGACAGGCTGCAAGCCTCCCTCCTGGTCATGAGGGCTTGGTGAGAAACATCACCCTCCTGCTGGCTGTAGGGAGTGGGGAATGTCCCTTCTTACAGCTCCTGGATGTAAGTCAACTAAGTCCAACTTTGCAATATGTTGGGATAAGGTGTTTTTCAGTACTTTATGCAAAGTGTCCTTCCTCCATCTGAGATGCTCTATTTTTGTTTTTTAATCAATTGCCCAAATCTCACCAATGCCTGTTTTTTCATGAGATCTGGAAGGATATATCTGCTAGGAATGACTGATCTCCAGGAGCAGACTAACGAGGCAATTCCATGGAGGAGTGGAGAGCACCTGAAATGCTCTGCCCTCTCCAAGAACAGCCATTCCAAGGAGTCAGTCCAAAGTACTCTCATATTAACCTGCCTCTGAAGTTTAGGTAAACTTCCTGATCACTTAGGCTTTCAATTTATTTTTAGGGAACTATTTCCAGTAAGTGGTTCAAGATGGATTACAGTTTAACTGGAAGCCTGGGAATAAAAGATAGTCACAGAAAAGCTGGGTTCAATTCTTGCCTCTGCCACAGACTTCCTGTATAAATCTGGACGCGCTGCTCCTGGGAGGAATTCACCCACCTAACTCAAAACATTGAATTTCAATGGCTCTGTTAAAGAGCTCAGGCTTCCATTAGAGCCAGAGCAGTGAGATGGGCGGGGGGAACCCCAGCACTTCCAGGAGAGCTGCACTCCCCAGCTGGATAGAGAGCACAGGCTCCCAGTAAATCACCTCTGCCCTCCTGGCATCCTTGGGGCTCAGTTTCTCACACAAGAAATATTTTCCAGATTAGTGACAGGAAGAAAGTTGTACCCAAACCGAGCCTGAGCTCAGGACAGATGCGAGAGATGCACCAGGCAAGACCAAAGCTGGGATTTAAAATTTTTCATTGGTGCCTGTGATTTACCAAATTTCAGGTATTAAAAAAAAAAAAAAAAAAGTTACAAAATGAAAATATTTCAAGTATTTTTATAAATTTGCTTTCCCCCCTACTTTTTTTGCCTCTCCTAATGATTATCCCTGGGATCTTGAGAAACACAGCATCACTGCAAAAGTACTTCTGATGACATTGGTGAAATACTGTCACAAAACTTCAGAGCTTCATGAGTAGGCCCCCAAAACCAAACATCTTTCCTGTCGGTGTTTTTGAAATGAAAAAAAGTAGGCCTTGTATGCTACTGAAGTAAATTCAAATTCTTCTATTCTTCTCGTTCTTCCCCAAACATTAAGTTGTAAGGACTTTTTTTGTTCACCTTTAGTTCTGAATGACTGAGACCACTGCTCCCTACATCTCTAGAAAGAAATTATTTGAGAACACTGAAATGCCTGAGAAAAGAGAGCAACACCATGGACATCCAATATTGGGTAAGGAATTTTAAAACGTGAGGCTTCACGTGTATCAGGTTCAGCTCTTAACAATAAACATGTTGAACATTCCTGGGGCACTTTCTTTTTCCTGGAGATTGGTTTTGTTGGTTTTTTTTTTAGGACTGTAAGTAAACTCTCCTGTCACAAAATGTCCCATTTGGGATTGATGCTATATCAGTATCTGAAAATTGTGCTACTGAGCAGCTACTCAGAATCCTGCTGGTGATAAATTAAACCAGAGGAAACGGATCATTTCTACTATCAGGGTCACTGTTGTCAACTCCTAACAGGGCAATTGACTTGTCAAGCTGTCTCTGAAAGCCTGAGCTCAGATTTCATTGCCTTTCACATTTTTTTTTCAGAATTGTATACAAGGGGTCTCTGAGCCTGTCTCTCACCCGGCACTTTGGGAAATTCCAGGCACCAATCCTGCTCATAAATTGCAGAGGAACAGTCTCAGCATGAGACTCTCCTACTTGAGCAGCTCTGTGGAAATATTAAGTACAAGAAAAGATCCAATAGGGATGTGCATGGGAACAGATGGGGATTTGCTTGTGTGTCATTATCAGGCACGAGCAAGAAGTTAAATGGTGAAAGGTCACTTGGAAAAGCCACGGGACACCTCTAGCAGCACAAGGAAAAGAAAAAAGAAAATTGTGGCATGGAGGCTCACTGTATTATTAATAATAATAACCAAATCCACCTGCTAGAGACTCACCAATAACATTTCCTAGGTACATTTTTGTAACTCATGTAACAATCTTATAAATAACTATGGCAGTTAGAAACCAAAACAAGACCAGTTCTGTATAACATTCATTCAGCAGGAAAGAAATCTTCTGGTTTAACCAAATTCGAGGCTAAAGAAATAGGTACAGCAGGAAAAGCATCTTGTTTCAGTATCACAGAGAGTAATGTGAGAAAGCAGAGGCAAAGCCATTTCAAGTGCTTTGCCATAATGTTTGGGTCATGCTGCTACCCAAATTAGAGTTTCAGTTTTCCAATAATGCTCTGGAGTAATGCAGAAACTCAAGTGATTACTTAAGGGAAATGTCACTATTATAAAAAATGCTCTTGTTCCAAACCCTAAATTAGCCAGTGGTCAACTAAAAAATTTCTTTTGTTGTTAGATTTCTTTTGGTGGTGGTAACGCTGCTGCTGCAACTAAATTGAAAGGGTTCTATTATGATGATGAACATGCTTGGTCTTATTACTGATTAAATAAATAGTTCAACTTTTTTTTCTCCCCAGAACTAAGCCACATCAATTTTTCCATGGAAGACCTCAGTTTTAATGCAAATCATTCTTGGAGGAAAAATGTTCTGTTGAAAAATAGTGACCAAGTCCTATAATTGTGGTTGAAAATCCAAACACACCCAGAGGTACCATAAACCCTTGTTGTCTTTGGGATTTCTGAGTTCCTCTGGCATCTTCATATGCAGCCACGGCACCTCGAACGGAGGAGGTGAAGCAAGAATATGTGTAGGGGGTTTCTCTGCTTGGCCCTGTGAGAATTCCTCTTCCCTCCAGCCCCAGAAAAGCCTGCTTCCCCTCCCAATTCCATGCTCTTTACCACCTCACCCCCAGTTTACCCTCTTGTCATTTCCTCTTGCCCTCTTCCCGCTGTATCACGTTTCCAGTTCAGAATCTGTAGATCCACAATTGTTTAAAAAGCAGCTCAAACTTCCAACTTATAAACATTGCTTCCTCTGTCTCCTGAATTTATTTTAATAGCTGATATTTGAGCCCAGGGGATTGTTTTAACTAACACTGTATAGTCAGAAGGAATCACTTTCCTCCAGGCTACCTCTGGGTCAACAGCATAAGGCAAGACCCCCTCACATTTCATTACCCAGGGATCAGATCCCCTTTCCCAATCCATCACTCTGAAGCTCGTTCCTCCTATTCCTCTCAGATTTGCCTGCATGATTCATGCGGTGCCAAATCAACAGTATATTTGCTTTTTTCTCAGTTCATTGTTTTTATTTGCTTACATGTTCCCTGTCATAGTTCAACTCATAAATCAAGGCTGGTTTATTTTTTACAAACCCGTTGAAAGTTTGAGCCAGTTTCCACTGTTATGAAAGACTCCCAACACTACACGTCCTCTAACAGGTGGAAAATGTCTGTGGAGGCTGTTTGGATGGGAACGATTTTCTAACTTAAAGACAAAGTAGTGTTTATTTATGGCTTAATCTCATTCCAAAACAAAGTAACAGCTCCCTGCGCCGAATTATCTCCTCATGATGCTATCCTACTCCCATATGGCTTTATTATTTAAATAAAAAATGTAATATTGAAACAACTTGCAGCTATTAAACTCGTGTAACTGACGACAGCGAAACAATATTCCTGAGATATTTTAACAGACCATTTCCCCTTAAGACAAGCACTAAGTGTCTGTCCTAACTAAATTTGGCATTAAAAAAGCAAGCAAACGTACCAAACACGCTCTCCCCCTCCAATGCCTTTATTTAACCTTTACTTTTTTAGGCTCAGATCAAGAGCTGTTGATTTACCAGGTTATCAGTGGAACACAAACACCCCTTTCCTGGTGATCTAGACACGGAGAAAAGGAGACTGCAAAGAGTCCCCTCCAAAGCTGAGTTTTGTGCACCTTCAGGCAGCTCTTGCTGGGAACCTGGGACTCACCTACCCCACCAGGTACCACAGAGAGGAGCTGCCCCTGAAGGTCCATCCTGCCTCAATCTCACCCACCAGCTTGGAGGGCAACTGGCTGCTGTGAGTGACAGCTCCACCCCCACCTTGGCAATTTTGTGTGCTGTGGAAGTTTAAGAAATAATTTAGAATAATTGAAGTGTTTCATTTCTGTAACATTTCCTTCGGATCTGAACACTCAATCACTTTCTAATATTTTTATTACAGTGACAATTAACGTTTTATATGCCATATTGTTTTAGACAGGAAAGCCATAATATTTATCTTAAAAATGCAAGAAAATTTTCTTTGACAATTATGAGCTTTTGCTACCTTGTTTTTTCTTCGGACGAAAAATTGACTGAAACTGACCTTTTTCTTGTAAGATACTTCAGATTTGACACATCAGCATTTTCCAACCACAGTACACTTTGAAAAAAACTCACCCAACTTGGACAGTCCCTCCTGTGAACTTGTACTCTTTACTTTCTCCTTTCCAGCTCTGCGATCACTAGAGATGGATCCAATACTAGGTTTCCATATGCCAAGTATCCCTTTGTCCCACACACAAGCTGCCACCTCACAGGAAAACCACTTCAAGACTCCTACTTGGTGGAGTCAGCAACCTGTCCTTCAGGTCTTTGCAAAAATCCTGAATTAATCTGCTGTAGAGGACTAGAAATAGTTCCTTCTTCCTAAGCACTGATACTGTTTTTAATCAAGATCAGCTCTAAATTCAGATCAGGTGTTTGTGAAGCTATGTTAAGTTTATGCCATTCCATAAAAATGACAAGAAACATACAGGAAAATTAAGAAAGCAGGTAAGAGTTCAGAAACCTATTTCCCCCCGTAGAAGTAAGGAATTTTTGAACACTGAACTAATATGATTCTATAGAAGCTGTTTATTGTTTACGTTATACTTTAATTATACATTTTTAGGACTATTGTTCATACATTCACATATTACATGATTGGTTACTCTATTTTGTTTACTCGCTTAGCATGAGGGTTTTAAGAAATATGGTTGGTTACAGTCTAGGTGTTTTTTTATCTATTTCTTGCAGTTTTGTTATCTTGTTTCTTAGCTTCTTTTTTTCCTAATTTAGCACGATTTATGTTTCAGCAGCCTTGACGAATTTTAGAGCCTCTGATGAGCACATCTAGAGATAATTTGGCTGGGCCACACCAGCCTAAGCTATTCAGATGCATTGCAACCCCCCCCCCCCCCAAAAAAGCAGCGCACACATTCTGTGGTAAGTTTTCACAGGCTCATCTCCCCAGCTGAAGATGGCATTGCACTAATCCTTGTCAGTGGGATGGGGGGAGAGGCAACGTTTGGAGTAGAGACCAGACACGCTGAGATGGAGATGGGGATATTTAGCGATGAGAACAAACAGCCAATGGCCCAGGATTTCCTGCCGCGGGCTGGTAAATTCCCATCTGGAAGCAAGACCAGAGAGGTGATTTCTGGATGGGGCTCCATAGTCAAACAACACCTAACAAAATTCTGTAGGCCAGAAATATGGATTGTCCAGCTAAGTATTTCCTAATGTTTTAAAGATGTATTATTTGCTCTTTCTTTCTGTTTGCCAGAGCAAGAAGGTAGCTCTGCCCACAACCCTAATTAGATGAGCTATAACGGCTGGAAGAAATAATCCCATTTTCAGGCACACAAACCTTTTCTGTGTGGGTCTGTGTGCCCAAAACTGTTCCAGCTGTACCTAACAAAGAAGATTACCTGTACCTGAGAGCCTTGTCTGCCTTATGTCCACAGACAGTCCAGGCTCCTGCAGCACCACTGCTTCAACTGTGCTTTTCAACATTCCTGGCACAGCGAGACTTTAAGCTTGGGTTTTACCTCTGGAAGTAACAACATACTGGAGGCAATTAA
>WAAG01073832.1:73823-90215 GCA_013390105.1 Tichodroma muraria
AAAAAAGGTTCTTGGCTTCCATTTGTCCTTTTCAAAACTTCTCCCACTGAAACTAAAATTATATAAATCCAATTAGGAAGGGAACTAAAAAGGTTTAGATTTTTATACACTCCTCTAAAAGACTGGATTAGTTTCTGCAGCCCCAGTGACACACGGCAGGATGCCACGGGTGGACATAGACCCAGCTTGGAGAATTCCAGCTTGCTGCCATGAAAACAAGAGGGTTGCTGCAACGCTCACAGACCCATTATTATTATCTCCTCCAGCTTCTGGGCAATTTTTGAATTGTTCCTCCATTTTTTAAAAAGTGATTTATGGGTTATAGGGAGGGGAAAAAAGCAGGGATTTTGCAAATAGCCCCTCCTTTTCATTCCATCTGAGGGCATTAATTGCTCATTGTCTGTAATTAGAAACAAAGTGCATTCCTACTCAGATCACGGGCAGACAGCTGCCCTGATGTGACTCCATGTACAATAAACCTTTTTATTTTTGGTCCTGCAGAGTGGTCCTGCAGGCTTCCTTGCACTAAAGGTAACACGCATAGGTTTGAAATACTTGGAATTATGTCCAAAGGGTACCTCTGGATGAAGAGATCATTTAAGTTGCTGCTTTGAGAGTTTTATTCCTCCACTTTGGAAGTGCACAAATTAAGGCAACGACCTGAGATGCCATAAGCATTCCCAACATCTCTCCCTTCTAGTTTAAAGTCAAAGTCTTGGGTAGGATTTTGCCTTTCCTACATCAAGGCAGACCCCAGAAAATTCCCTTAGAAAAGAAAGGAAGAAAGAAAAATAATGAGACATAAATGGCTGTTTCTAAAACGCAGTGTTTTCCATTTCTCCAAGTTTATCTCTGTTTCTAAGCCTGGTAGATGCAAAAAGGTGAAATGCAACCACATGATTTTATTGGCTTGACAGCCAATTCCCCATGCTATAACTTGCCTTTAGGAAATGTAGCTGAGAAAGACAGTCCATTAACTTCCCTGCTGCTGTGAGCAAGCAGGACAGCAATGGTTTCCACAGACAGAAGGGAAGGGGAATGATTCCTCACTCCACACCTTGCTTCAGTTTTAAGGAGAGGAGACTCCCATCGGACTAAACATCTTTTACAGTGGGAACTATTTATAAAGCCACAGATAAACCAAACTTTTCCTGTAGTTTCTGAGGAAGTCAAATAAAAACAAGTTGAGTCAACCTTTCTGGAGAAAAGTAGGTAAAGAGGAGGCTCCACAACGAGGGTCGATGACAGGAACTGAATCCCTGGAAGGATCCTGGGCATACTTGGAAAGCCTCTTCACTCAGGGGCAGTCGTTCAAGACTCTGCAAACCATCTTTGTTTGCCACAAAAGTAATGCTTGAGGATTTTGCCTGAAGCAGCACAGGAAAAAATGCATCTCATTTTTTCTGTGAGCAGATTTGTGGGACTGCAAAGCTCTGGTGTCAGCCAGTCTGGAAAAAGGAAGAGGTGCTTGGGTGGGTGCTGGGCACCCGAGAGCAGCAGGTGACGGAGAAAACTGAGACCCTGAAATCCTGACTCTGGGCCAGGTGTGGTGACCCACAGATGTGCCACAGCCACAAGCCAAGAGAACATGAAATAGTTAAAATTCCCAGGGACAGTTGTGTTTATTTTAAAGCTCACTGCAGTCCTTTAAATGAAGAAATAAAAACCTTCATCTCCAACTGCAGATAGACCTAAGCATGAAAGCGTTGTGGGGGAATTCATTATTAAAATACAGACCACACAGTCAAGGCTGAAACAACTGAGGAGGTATTTTTGTTTCCAATGCTAAATTTACTTGAGATATTTGTTTCACTTACAGGAACATCACTCTTGCTAGGCACTGTAAGCCTGTAAGCCTAGGCACTGTAAAACAGCAACAGGCAGCCCCTTCTGAGTCCCTCAACCATCCATACATGCATGAAACATCTTCTGAAAATCAATTCCTCTTTTAAAAAAACCCACAAATTAATTTATGCTCCATATCACATCCTGATTCTTGCAGATTTAGACAAATTTTTTTTGTTTAAAAAGTAAACAAAAACTGGCGTGCTGCAAGAAAAGTGATTGCCTCAATAGAGAAGTGCCCATTTATGTCATCCCACAATTATTTGAGCACTATAGTTGAGGTTAGTCCCTCCAAGGCATGTACAAATTGCAAATACACACAAATAATAACGCTCATACTTTTGGAAAATGTGAAACCCTTTGTTTTGGAATGGTTGTTCCTATTATTTGTGGCTTGCAACTGTCATCATTATTCAAGCCTTGTCTTCTTTCATGATTGTTCTGCAGCTACTGGGTGCTTGAGAACTTCCCCAAAATTAATATACTTCAAAGAACCAGACATTTTGTATATAGCTTAATTACAGCCTGTATAATTAAGTTTTAAAATGATAAAAACTCTTCTGTGCCATAAGTGTACTCAGACTTCTGCTCACAGGCAAGCCACTACATATCACCCGACTGAGCAAAGGGCCAAGAAATTCCATTTCATTAATTGTTTCCTCCAAATCCGAAATGTAATTACATATTTTCCAAGGACCTTTGACATTTTCACACTGTGGCTTGGAATCTGATCATACCCTGAAGTAAACTGCCTGGCTGGTCACAGACTTCACAAAAGAATATGGTTAGAGAGGTAGACTCGGCCTTCTGCAGACTGCGGAGAGGAGGGAGCTGCACAGCTTCGGGTCAGGTTTTGTTACCAGAACCGTGCAAGGAATGAGGAAGAGATAATGAGCTGATGAGCTGTTGCATCAAGTAATCACTTTCAGAGGCTCTGGGACAGAGGAGAGTTTTTCTTTGCCACAGCCACAGCCGGTTCACACGGAAGCTAGAAGGGAATTTTGAACTTTCTCTTTCCCTGAGTTTTGGCCCTGCTGTGTTTCTGGACTCTTTTTGAGCACCAAACCCAGCCCGGGTGAGCAGACAAATCTAATCCATACGGATGCAATGCTCCAACACTTGATGCCTCCAAGAAACATGCCACCAGGGAAGTGCTGCCAGGAATTGGCAAAAAGAAGCAGCGCTGCCATCCTCATTCTGAGTGGGCAGGTCCTGGGCTCTATCAAAAGGTGCAGTGATTTTATTAATGAATAACTTCTTACTAATGAATAAACCATGAATGAACTCACTGGCTGAGAAGTCCCTGAGTCCCACCAGTGGGCCCAGCCCTCTTTTAGTGTAGATGAGTGTGCTGTGCACACACACGGGTTAGTAAATAGTTGGTTCATCTACTTTCATTTAGAACACATTAGACGTCAGTGCAATCAGCCCTAAACCTCTGCAAATACTAAATTCACATTAAAATTCCATTTTTAACACAACACTGCATGGGGTTTTTTAATCTCAAAATGTTCTTCTTGTGTTTCTTTGGATGCCTCAGCTCCAAGACAAAACATATTTCTTCAAAACATCGCTCTGTTTCCCCTCAGTTTCACGTACCTGAGAACAGCACCTTATTAGAAACAAAATCGATGGGTCTCCATGAATCATTACGTGGAGTTTGGAAAGGAAAAAAGAAATTTGGCAAGCCTTTAGTCAGTAATATGTGCTTCTAAAACCTACTCTTTGAAAGGGCCAAGTTATTACATTGTGAAAAGTAGTTACTCAGCACGTGCTGTAACTTTTCATAGGGATTTTTAGGCCAAATTTAAAGAGTGCTAATGATTTTGAATGCCAGACTTGAGACCCTACAGCAGGATGAGGTTTTAACAAAACTCGAACAACTGCCTTCCCTCCCCCAGGTTGTGCCTCTTTAAAGAGCTGGATTTTTGGTGCCTTAAAATTAAAGTACCCCACATCTCCAGGCACGGAAAGTCTTGGCCTTCATATTCCTTTCCATACATTGAGAGTAAACTCCCACTCAAGGCAGTGGGAAAGCTCCCAGCATCCACCAAAATATGCTTTGGAATATGGAATGTCATTTATGATTAGAAATAAGGAGAAACCACAACTGGAAGTGCCTTGTTCAGCAATGTGAGCAGTGACAGGGCACATCAGTTCCTTTCAGACTGCCTGGTTCTGGTACTGGGAGCAGAAACTTTCACCATGGAAACTTGGAGCATATTTATCCTGCTTCTCCATTCCTTCCCTGAGCTCACCCATCACTCCTGGGAAGCCTGGCAAAATGTACTCTGACAGAGGCTTGTACTGAATAACCCGAGGGTGATGTGGGGTGAGGGCCAGCACCTACTACTTATTCCTCTTGTTCATTTATTTCAGTAAATAAATAAAAACCCTTGCGAAGGCAGACTAAAGATAACACATAATTAATTAGATCACAATTCTTGGAGCCTACTGAACATCACAGACAGGTGCTGTTGTGGGGAGAGCAAGGGAGTTGAACCCGACTCCTTTACTTGCAGAGCTCTGGCTCAGGGGAGGCCTGCAGAGCTGGAGCCCTGCAGAGAAGTGTGCAGGCAAGAAATCCCGATTTTATGAAGCCCAGTGCACATCCAGCCAGGCATCAGATCTGAGCCCCTGAACTGCCTCCAGGTTCCTCATCCACCATCTGGTTCCCCATGATGATGCAGCTCCACTGCAATCTGAACCCTTTAACATTTCCCAAAGAAGGGGGAGACGAAAACAAAAGGATCATTTACTTCCTCTAATTGAGAAACAAGATAGGAAGAGAGATAAGCCAAGGAAAATTGGCACAATTCCATGGACTTCAACTGATCCTAGAGAGCAGGGTGATGAGTGTGGCATAAAGAACAAGAGCTTGCTACTCTTACGGCCCTGTGATTGCAATACCTTACACATCTCATCTGGGCACGGAAAACCTCTTTATAAAGCAGGTCAGTACTACCAAAATGAAGTCGCCTCCATTTACCCAGAAGGAGCTGCCCCAACACTTTTTTCCCTTGTCATTCACAATGTGATTCTTTCCTTGCTAGGACAAAAATAATACAGTGCTAGTTGTTGCCAAATATCCACTTTTGAAACTCAGGCCCAGTCATTTTTAGCTAAGCAAACTTGGCACAAAATGAGTGCTGCCTATGGACAGAGTTCATAATGTGGGAAGTTTGCCAGGATCCTATTGCAACCTACTTTGAGGTCTGGTGCTTCACCTTCTCACCCTACAACAAAGATTAAATAGTCTTCTAACAAGGAAAAAAAAGAAAAAAGAACACCTGATACTATTTTTCTTTTCCCTCCCTAGGAATTACAGTCCACAGGAGATGAATTTCAGCAATGCCATGAGCAAAACCATGGCTTTGCCTGAAGCCAGCAGAACCTCTCCAGGCTGGGATTATTTATGTGCAACACACATGTAAACACATGTGCACACACAGCCAGCTTTAACAGGAGCCTGGGAGAAGAATCTGCTCTCACTGGGCACAAAGAAAAATACACTGTTAAAAAGGAAAGATAAATAACTGCTGTGAAATAACTCAAAGCCACAGGAACTTCCCTTTAGAAGGATACTGGACAGCCCCAGGGTGCTGCAGAGGAAGGAGTGCAATACACCAGAGCTCACACGTCACCGTATTAGGGCAGAATGGATCCCAAAAACATCTCCAGAGGAGCAGACCTGACAAATTCTTCTGGGCACTGTTTAGATCTCTCTGCTGACAAGGGAGATGGAAGATGCAGAACCATCTTCCCCCACCTCTTCTCGCTTGCAGCATCAGCAAGTCTTCAACAAATTCCCTGCAGAGGGGAAACTGAAAAGGACCAAAACCAGCTGTGACATCCCACCAGGAAGCAGAGTCTCCACTCTGTTAGAGCCTGTGCACAGCTCTCACCTCAATAACCTCGAGAAAGCATTTAGCATTTTCTGGGTGTGACACAGGAGGCAGAAAAAGAGCAGGATGGGGATGTTCCCTGGACCAGCTCTGCTTCACCTCTCTGAAAGAACAGCTGAGACAAGAGGAGAGGGTGTGGGAGGGAGGGAGCCACGGAAAGATTGATGCAAATTCATTTTTAAAAGCCAAACAGATGAAAATAATTTTCACAGCCCCACAGCTGTTCTGCGGATTTTTTTTCAGACCAAGCCTGAGCAAAATGCAGTGCAGACAGCAACAAAACTTGGGGCAGATCAGGGCTGTGGAATCAAGGGCCCTCTGCTCTTGCTGGCAGAGTGTGCTCTGGGGAAGATGAGCCTCTCTCCTCTCTCACAGCCCTTTTCCTCCACCTGACACAGCCACTCTCAGCATGCTGTCCTTTGTTCATCCTTCTCCCCTTCCCACCTGCTCCCAAGGTGTACCAGAGAGGATGGACAGCCCTCTCCAGGCCTCCTCAGCTCCCTGTCAACACCTCTCAGCATAAGACACGTAGGGGAAGAAAACCCAAGACTGAGAACAGGCACAAGCCCTGACACTGCACTTCAGGGTGATGCTGCCAAGCCTCGGACCACAGGACTGACAGACGGACTCACAGCTGCACGTATCCTGGTTATTTTCCTATAAACCAGCCCTGCCAACAGCCAGCCAGCACTTTCTGCAGCTTCCACTACACTTTGTGGAGCAAGATCTTACACCAGTTTTTAAAGGCTACAAAAATCTCTCTGTTTTGGAGCCAGACAACACATGTTCAGGAACTTACTGTTGTGCTCCACGTCCTGGTGCCTGGTAGGAGGCAGAAGTGTCTTTTCCAACACAGGGAAAGCAGGAGGGCCCCCGGGCACACCAGCTCCTTGTGGGCGCCTTCTGGCCAAAGACAAATCCCCGTAGAAAGTGATGGTGCTGCTCTGCATTGGTCCCAAGGATTTTCCCCCTGAAGTCAGACTGAGCCTGTCCCTCATCCTCACTGGGCTCTGGCAATGGCCTCAAAGAAACGATGAGGAACAGAAAAAACTATGATGCTTTCAGGAGTCCAAGCTGGCACCTTTGCCTGCATAGAGGTTCCTAAGTGGAACTGAAAACCTTGCTCTGAATGTTTTCTCTGGGACTGTTACATGAAATGAAAGTGTTCAAAACTGCTTTTATAAAATTTGCTGAGGATCGCAGCACCTGGAGCAGACATGAGCAGGGCGACTGGAAAGCAACCGCTGAAGGCAACACCAAACGGGTCTGAGCACGGCTCCTAAGCCTGGAGGCAGGCCTAGGGCACCAGGGCCCAGCAGCTCCCCTTCCTCAGCGTATTTAACCCCAAAACACACCTGAACCCCTTGGGACAGGGAACAAGAGGCCTGGAAGGGCATCCTGTCCTCAGGGTGCTCCCCTCTCAGCGTGGCCCCCCCAGCCCAGGGCTATCACGTTGCACGTTGTTTATACATAATGGCACAATATAAAATCCATTTGGAACCTGGGCTCACTTGCTGCTATTAAAGAATCCATCAGTGAATTTCATTTTTTATTGCTTCACTTACAAAACTCACAGCGGAGTGTTGTGTTTGTTTTTCCAGAGCACCAATAAAAGTCTTTCTGATTAAAAAAAAAAAAAAGGAGAGAGTGAAAGAGAAAAAGAAAGAAAGAGAAAGAAGTGAAAAGCTGACCTGGTATAACCCAGGCGAGTGCTGAACCTCACCAGTGCTGGATAAAATGAGCAGAGAGGCAGCAGAGCCAATTGCTGAGCAAATGCTTGACAGCAAGGATTGAAACCTGTTTGTGGCAGAAATTTTGCTTTATAAAATAAGCACAATCAAATCCTGCTATATTAAACCAGGTTCTGTCATGATCACTGAAGGGAGGGCAGAGCAGATGCAGAGCCCCAGAATGAAACACACAGGCCCAACCCTGATGGACGCAGACAGTGTGGTAAATACTCCAGGTATTTATGGTGCTCCATTGCCGTATTGCCCCAGAAACAGCAAATGATCTATGCTTGGTGTTTCTTTAGGCTCTTTTTTCCCCTTTCTTTTCTCATTTACAGGCATGACTGTATCTCAAACCCAGCATCCTTTAGCTTGTGTGATCCGCACGCCTACTTGGCCTTGGTTCAATCCTGCTACTGCTGCCTGCAGCTGAACTGGAAACTGCACGTGAGGTGAAAACCACCATTAAATCCTGTAATGACAATGACCCCAGTTATATTAAGGTCTCCCAGGCACCAAGCTGTGCCTGCATGGGTACAGAAAAGCTGTGGATATGGCCTAAGCCAGGGCCACGAAGTCCTGCACAGGGGGGCGACAGCCTGCTTGCGCTGCAGTTATGGCCCAGGTTTCCAAAATGACGTTTATGAAGAGCAAACCTAATATTAAGTTATTCAGTCATAGGATTTTAACTTCCAGGGACATAAACTGGTTACCATCCTACATAACTGCAAATATATTGCAACTACATTATTATGAAAGAGTAAGAAATAAGATTTGTATCTTTAAGGCAAAAACATATCTAAACATAATTTCCTAAACACATAGTACCAATTCTATATTTTAGAGAGTAGATTATTTTTTTCTCTTTAAAATCAGGTTAATTCTGCTCTTTTTCACCTATTATTTATCAAAATAGAAATTCGTGCACTTTTTAAAAGCAAGCAATTAAAGGAAACAACTTGCTTAAAAGAAACATGATTTTCCCCTACTTACTTAAGAGAATATTCAAAATACCAGCTGAAATCTATATATAGTTCAAATATTTGACAAAAGCGCGAGTAAAGAGAAGAGTAAAGTTAAGTATTTTAGATGTTTAATTTCTCTTCTTATTTTTTTAACCCACCTCAGGAGAAGTAAGAAAACAAATCCTATTTTGTTCACAAGTTTGCCAGCTATTTCACCTATCACACCTTATGGGATGTTAGTGAACTGCTCACTTTTGCTATCCATTATTAGCTACCAGTTCTCGTCTGGCCAACACAAGAAGCAGCCTCCCAGTACCACAGGCATGGGGTTTGGGTGGCAATTCCATGGACATTCGTGAACCAAGGCACAGATGCACAACTGGAACAGCTGTCCAGGACTGGAAAGAATATTTGCACTCACTCACTTTGTCGTCTCTGGTTATCTTTACAGGTGCTCTTCAGAGTACCACAAATCAGCTCATGTTGCTAAACCCCTCAGAGGTTTTCAAAAGTCCTCGCTCTGGGCCAGTTATCATAGGACGGGTATTATCAGTACCCGCCTGGGTGGACACTGATAGTGCCTTTATCCACTTGGGAAACCAGCCATTAAATAATCCACAGAAGGCAGCTGAGCAGGAGCATCCACTCCGGGCAGTGCCGGGATTTGCAATCACTTGCCAGTTCCTTCTCCCGCCACCCAAGTGCTTGGCCTGCAGATAAGGGGCTGTCAGCTGAGCGGGAAGTTTGTCCCATCAAGATCTCCAGACTCTTGGGAAAAGCCAAACTGTGTAAGAGCTGGAGCCTGTGTTTTCTTGCCTCCTTCTTGTGGGTGGGGAAAAAACGCAGCCTACACAAATAACACAGTGCAGGAAGCCTTTGGGGATTAAAACATGATACACCGTATTTCAGCAGGGATTTGGATAGGCTGGCAGGAGGAGGAATTCCTCTTGGAAGGAGGAATGCCTCCCTCACCATCTCCAAATTACCTCGGTGCTTCTCTTGCTTTCTTCTTTCACCAGGAGCTTTCACTTGGACAGAAATCATTTGCCACTGGGATGCGTGTGGAGAGAACAGCAAAATCAAACCACTATTTTTACAGAGGCCTTTTCCTTTCCACCCTGTGGGCAGAACAAATCTTACACAGACACAAGAAAACTATTATGCTAAGCCTGTTCCCAGGACAGGAAAAGTCCTCTCCCATCCTCATTAACATTGCACAAAGTATCTCAGGCTTGCAAGTGCTACAGAATAGGCTTGACAGACATGACTGTTGACCCAAAATATTAGTGAGCGCTGGAAAACACCCGGCTGAAGCTTTCTGAACACGACCATCAGCGTGACTGCCAAAGAAAGCATCAGTACCCGTTACTTCATGAACCAACATGTGATTTCCAGAAACACTTACATGGCTTAGAAAGTCTAAATCCTGCTTTCAAAGGAGCTTAGTCACCGCAAAGTGATTTTGGTATCTCAGTACATTCAGGGGCTGGCCCTTGGAAGTGCAACTTTCCGTGGAAATGAGTCGTTGGTGATGAATTTCACAGAGGGAAATTCCTGCTGCACAGATATTGCAGGGAGCACTAAAGGTCCTGTAAAATCCATGTCCTCCAGCACACATGGATTTTAAATCCATGTCCTCCCTCTACATCTCCACTTCTGGGCAGAGTGGGCTGAAACAGCAGCAGCTGAGCCTGATAACAATTACGAAGGTAGGAAACGTGGAGATCCCAAATGAGATTGGGAAAATGGGATGGAGTGGTCATGTCAGGATGGGTAACTTACTGCATGTGCACAAAAGAATCAACACATAAATTCTTTGCCCATGAAGACACCAAAAAAACACCACTCCCAACACTGAACTTGCACATGAAACTCAGAAAAAAATAGGACATTCACTAATACAAGAAAATTATTGATTCATTTCAACAACCAGTCTTAGAGAGAATGTGATACTTTAAAATTGGTTAAACAAGATCAGACTTCCCTTGCATTTTGTTTAAGCCACACTCAACAGCTTTAGACCTGCCCTGGGAGACTGTTATTCTAATATGGAATCCACACAATGTTTAAAGGCAATTATTTTCAGAAAGGATTTTGCCACAGCTAAAACTTCAGCCACGTGCAAGAGAACCTTTCCTGAGCCCCTACCATCCTCCAATTCCTTGCTATTGTAGCTCAGAGAAATTAACTGCTGAAATCCTTCACCAGGAATGGGAAGAGCTGCTATGTCAACATCCTAGCAAAAATCAGCATAACTTACACACTGGTAGAAAAGATAACAAATCCCAATCAGTACCATAAGTAACAGAAATGAAGGAGAATTTGTGTCCTTTTCCTAAAGGACATACGATATTAGCCAGGAGCATGGGCAGGTAGAAAAATGGAAAAGGCAAACCCAAAATGTTTGAATTCTGAAGTTTGAAACAGCTCTGAAAGCAAAAGTGGCATGGAAAGTCACTAAAAACCACAAATCAAGCTGCAGGCCAAACCCTTTGCCATTTAAAAGCCTTAGATCAGTGCTGGAGTGGCATTATTTGAATTTAATGAGCACACAGTAAAGGGCTGTTTAATTAAGCATTGAAAACTTGACATGACTGTTTAAAACACCCTTCAATCTGCCGTTAGCTTTAACGTATATTAATAGCTACAGCTTGCTGGAAATGCTCCACTGGGAGAAATTTTGGAGTGAGGAAAGTTCCAAAAATTTCTCCATGAAAATTTCCGCTTTGTTAAATCTAAAAATCATGGAAAAACACCTTAAAGCAAAATATTTCATTCTGAATCAGATCAGTAGTAATAGAAAAACCCCACATAAGCATGTCCGTCTCTAATGACATGCTGCCTGATGCAAATCTTAGTTTTGATCACTAAAACCTTGGATTTATTTTCTTCTCTTTTTTGGGAGCTGGGCTCCTTGCTTTCACTACCCAGAACACCAAAATCCTACCGCCTTGAGCTGTTTGGAAGATGTCTGGAGGAATGTGCCTCTTGTCTGATGGTTGCTCCTCCTTGTCACTCATACCTGAACAAATCCCTACCGAAACAAGCTGAAAAAACCCCAGACAACTCTAAGAGGTGGCAATGAATAACTTCAAATGCTAATGGAAAGATACTGTGAGACAACCAGAATAGCTGAAGGTATCTTTTTTCCATTTACAATAGAAACAGTAGGTCCAAAGGTCAGCTAAGATCATATTGATGGTCTGCCTAAGGACACCCATGGCACAGGTTTGTCCGTATGAGCACTGTGGTTTCCTAGTCCAAGGAAAAGTACTGTTTCCAGAGCATGAGAGCATTGTCTTCACCCATAACATCAGCTGAGCAGGCTGGTGAACTCATTCCTGCTTACCAACACCTTCTTATTTGGTTTTCCACTGTGAGATTAGATCATGCAGGAAAAGTTCACCAAATACTACTGTAAAAAAAGATGAACTCACAGAAGATTTTGTTGGTCACTGAGAAAAAAATTGTGCCTTCTGTCGAACTACTGGAAATTAATTAACTTTGAATACTCAAATACATAAACATTTCTACTAAAACACTTTGGGATGAAAAAATTATTTACTGTGCCCTCCAGGGAAATGTACCTTGTCAATCCCTTGTCACTAAATCACTTGCTAACAGCTATGGTGTGAGGTAAATCACTGTTTAACCCTGATGAGTTTAAAGGCCTTGAAGCCTAATGAATTCTCCCATTCATTCTGGAGGTTACATCTGCTCTCCAGCACTCTTTTAACAACCTGGTGCTGAAAAGATGTGATATAATTTTGCTGTTTACTAAACAGGTGTCAGTAATCCTATCCAGTGATGTCAGGCCACTTGCCTGGAATTCATTTTAAGACAACTATTCGAGCTGGTGCTTTGGGATCATAAAAAGGCTCTTCCCTGGGGAGTTACAGCCTCCCAGCGAATCCGTCTCGGAGACAGTGAGGTGCGGTTAACGCCGGCATGGGCAGCAAAGGAGGAGCAGGAATAGTTCATGAACTGATGGGTTGGTACTGCAAACCCCACTAACCAGGTCACCTGCGCCGCTCCTGGTTTGCTCCATGGGAGGGCTCTGCTCACGTGACTGAGCGACCCAGCAAGTGGCCCTGGGTGTTCCCTTCCCACTGGAACAGCCGGAGCCACAGCGAGGGAGGCGGTGCGCCCCTGGAGCAGAGCACGTGGGCTCCAGAGGTAGCACAGAGGTCCCAGAGTGGCAGCGCTGCCCGGGCATCAGCTGTCCCCAGGCTCCTTGGATAACTTCTGAGTTACCTCCCACATAACCCAGAGGCTGAGGGTGCCCCGTGGGCACCCTTCCAGCAAGGCTGACACAGAGCACGGGGCTGGGCTGCTGCTCCTCTCCTAGGGGCTCCGACAGACTCTCTGGGGAGCTGCAAGGATATCCCATACGGAGCCTTTGGGAGCTCCCCACCTCCAACAGCCCAAGAAACGGGTGGGCACAGCACCGATGGCCACTGTGTCACACCCCCGGCAGCACCTACCCAAACCCACATGGCCCCACGCTGCTGGAGGGGCACTGCACGTGCCCCAGGCGACACCCAGCTGGGCGTGAAGGAAAGAATGTCTTGGGCAGTCAGGCTTGGACTCCAGGAATGTCTTAATTTCACTGAGAAATGGTATTTGGTGTTAACAACGTGGTATTTTAATTGTCTAATGCTCACTTACTCATGCAGCATTGGGCTGTCGGGGCTTTCCAAGGATTTTGGCTGTGTAATACTGCTCCCTTGGCAGAAGGGGAATTTGAGGGGAAAAAAAAAAGAAAAAAGGCAAGAATGCTGGATTTGGGTGAACAGTGATGCTTGGCCCCCATGCAACATGAGGTTCCTTAGCCCATCTAGCTTATTACCTCCATAAACTGAATAATCCTAATTAGGCTATCAAATATTTCTGTGTTTAGACAGAAAATGTCTGGTTTAACTAAATGAAACCTTTCACAGAAAATGCAAAAAGGAAATTTTTACAACACAAAAGGTTTTAACTGAAAACTTTCCCATTTTAACCCCACGCTGAAAGCATTCCACGTTAGACCAAAAATGTTTAGTCTTTAATGACCATGTTAAATATTCCATGAGACAAAAAAAAAAAAAGTATCTATGAAACAAGCTGTGTTCCTCACTGTTGGAAACACGTTCCTCTGACCATATAATTTTGGGCTCTCATTTTGCATTCATATGCCTGGAGTTTTAATGGGAGATTGCTTAGTTTCATCAGACCAGTAAAACAGTATCAAAACTCAATACAGGCGTTTGTGCAGATATAAAATCATCCTAATTTGTTCAGCTGAACTTGTAACTTAAAGGCAACGTGAAAGGACATTCGAACTCAAGTCCAAGCGAACTTGCTACTTGTTATCAGACCTCCACATGGACCATTTTACTTGGCCCTAGGAAATGCTGGCATTTGGTTTAAGAGGCTCTCTAAAACTCATTACATTAAATCACACATTTCAGACACAAGGAGCTCATAGGCCTGGAAGTTTGTGTCTATTTTTTCCAGCAACACCAGCTGCATTTAACAAAACACATCCCCAAAGAGCACATCTTGCTGCAGAAAGTGAGCATTGATTTAATTTTGCTTTGTAGAACCAGGTTCCTGACAATTTTTTTTTATCATGGCAATGGATGTGAAACAGTCAATTTCAGTGTTTTGTTTGCTTAAATAGAACATTTTCTGTCCCGCACAAACTAATTTTCCAGGCCTGAGCCTACATGTTTTTTAGATTTTTTCCCCTTTCAGCTTCTTTACTGGGGAAAAACTTTCTTTCTCTTTTTTCTTTTAAGCTCTTCCTTCCTTAATGGGAATTTAATAAGACCCATCTGACAAGTGCTCAGTGAAGTGACCAAGCAGCACCTGAAGGAGATGGGATGTAAGATCCATATAAAACGCCTGAGTACAATCATTGTTATTAAAAGGATAACCAAATGAATTCATAATGATGGGACACTCATTTCAAAGTGTTTCCATAGCTGTTACACATCAGGAAAAATACAGAAGTTACCTCATTTTCTCCAATCCTAAATAACCTTATAAACTCACCAAAGAAATTAATTAGCCAATATTTCTTGAAAATGCATAACAAAGTTTCCATTTTTCCGTCAGATAATTCCTTAGTGCATTCTGGTTTTTAACTTCCTTCAAGTCTGGATCATTTTGATGTGTGAACAGACATTTTGTGTTTCCATGGGTTATTTCCACAGGTTCACATATCTTCTGTAATTGACATTTTCCTGCTTACAAAAGTTGTCAAACTTGAAAGTAGCAGTTGATTGATAAAACATGGGTTTTGTCTGTAACTTAAATTCATTGTTGGAGCTTTCTGCTCAAGCTCTGAATAACTTCTCTCTTCAGAGCAACCTGCACTGAGAGTTTTTGTGTGTTTTTGGTTTGGCTTTTAGGGTTCTTTTAATCATCTATCTTTGAAGCTACTTTTATAAAATAGAAAGCAGCAGCTGCTTTTCCCCTTTTCCTACAGGTAAATCTATTCAACAATTTGCTTCCACTTTAAAATTATTACTCTCTAAATAAAGGAGTGTAACTTGACTTTTAAAATAAAGTCTTCCAAAGTCAACTTCATAATCATTCAGTAGCGTTTATCCTTTCCAACCCTGACCATAAAGGAAAAAGAAAAAAAAGCAGAAAGCACTGAGGAAAGCACTGACATTTACAGCATCACAGAGGACAGCAGCTACACAGGCCATAAAGCAGCACCACAGACATTATTTAATACTTAAAAACTCTACAACAACGTTAATTAATATTAAAAAACCCACACACAATAACTACAGAAGGACCATTTCTTCTACTGGTGAGAAATGCACAAAAGCGCGACCCAGAGCCAAGTAGGGTGTTTTTGTTGGCTTTAGTAGATTCTGGCCTTTGTTTGTAACAAAGAAGACACAAATAAATCAGCACGTGCTTCCGAAGTGACCAGTGCCAGCACAGGTGGGTGCGCCTTTGCCTCTGCACGAGTCAGCACCGATACAGCTCTTAGCGAGGGCCACTTTCCACCATTTCCACCCGGACGCGACGTACAACACAGACACTCGGCAGCCATAAGGACACCTCACCGTTCTCCTCTGTGCCAGGGTCACACCACCCTTCTGCTGACCACAAGCTCTTCCCGCACGTCACAGAATCATAGAATGGTTTGGATACTAGAGACCACCCGGTTCCAACCCCTGCCATGGGCAGGGACACCTTCCACTATCCCAGGTTCCTCAGGGTTCCGTCCAGCCTGGCCCTGAACGCTTCCAGGGATGGGGCAGACACAGATTCTCTGGGCAACCAGTGCCAGTGCCTCACCGTGTTCATCATAAAGAATTCCTAATATCTAATTTAAACATACTCTCTTCCAGTTTGACGCTGTTCCCCATCTTGTCCTGTCACTCCAGGCCCTTGTCAAATGTCTCTCCATCTCTCCTGTTGGCCGCTTCAGGTACGGCAAGGCCATAAGTAGGTCATCCAAAGCCTTCTCTCTTCCAGGCTGAACAATCCCAATCCTCTCAGACTTCCCTCATAACAGGGGTGCTCCATCCCACATTCAACTTGCTGTCCCCTCCTTTGGGCTTGGCTCCAACAGGTCCCTGTCCTTCCTGTGCTGGAGACCCCCAGAGTTGGGTACAGCACTCAGTAGTGCCACACCCTGGTTTAATTCCCTCAGGGCAGGACCTGGACGCAGGCAGTAAGCACACAAGATTTGATAAAGCCACAGAGTGTGAGGGAGCTGGAGAGGCCGAGCTCTGCCCAGGCACAGCTCTCCCACAGAGATCACCTCCAACCTCTCTGCTCCCTAAAACAAGCCTCTCTGCTCAGAGATGGCTCACTGACACTGTGCCAATCTGTGCTTTAATTTGGCCCCACTGTAACCGGTACAGTTTCAGAATTAAATTCAATTGACCTGGATAGGGATGGATTAAAGCAAGAGGCAATTTTTTTTTTTTTTTT